>CM071926.1:17460423-17714140 GCA_016081115.2 Rehmannia glutinosa | reverse complement strand
CATTGTACTTCCGTTAGTTACGTATTGCTTGCCTCTCTTCTTGGAATCTACAGCGACCTAGATGCATCCCGTATTGATGTAAGAAAGCCGAGAAGTGCTGATCCTAGAAATCCCATGTTGCCGGACACCTCCTCAGCAATCCCAGGAATCTCTCCCTAGGCCTCATACGGTGGCTGAGTCAAGCTTCTGAGTAACGTGATCTCACTTTTGGTTTGTAGTGTCTTACTTAGTGGGAAGTATTCCAAGCAAGAATCTCTTTACTCGGCTAAATCCCAGTATTAGCACTCACTGAGTTAGGGTGTCTAGCAGGTTTCTAGCCTTATCCTTTAAAGAGAAAGGGGATAGGCGCGGGCGATACTCTTCATCAGTCACCCATTCATCTTGATTGTGTTGCAAATCTGCATGAAGTTCGTAAGATGGTAGGATCTCGGAAAAACCCCCAGGCTGAATTTTGTTATTGCGCCTCGAGATCATCTCACGACTTGACTCAAAGTTATTCGCATTAATTGGGGCATTGGCAATTCACCATAGTTGCGATTGATGCATGGGCAATGTCCTTGAGAATAAACACAACTTCTTGGGTGTCGGAATCTCACGGTGCCCCGGTAACTTTCATTATTGACCCTGTTGCCGCTACTGTTATTCTTATCCTTGGTCGACTCCGTTATCACCTTTGTTGTTATCTTCTAAATGCCCATGTGCTTTATTCTTGTTTGTCTTTGTGTCGTTTAGTAGCGCCCTGCCCAATTCAAGCAAGCACCGACCTCGTTATGAGCGGTGTTAACTCTTCTTGCTTCGTGTTCATGAGCGGACTACGAACCCGACTAAAGAAAACAAGTCAAACAGTATGGTAGAAGTTAAACAACAAATAAAAAGAAAGAAAAATATCTAAAATTAAAAATAATTCTATTTATGTAATATTAATCTTGAAAATTTAATTAACCCCCGTGTGACGCGGCAAAAACTTGTTAGCCTTATTTTTTGCTTCGCATGAAGTGTACGGTGCGATTTATAGAATAGGGTTAGCAAAGGTCGAATCCACGAGGTGATAAATTATTGTATCTAAAATGCGGGATTGTAATAGCTTTATTTTTATCCAGGTGATCAAAGGAAATTTGATGGATTGGTTTTATTAATACAAGACGAGAATTTATCCTAAAAAGACAAAGTAAAGAATGATTGAAAGATAAAGGAGAAATGGATTCATGGGTTATGGTTTCGATTAATATCACTTTTTATTATCCAGTTAATCACAGCCAAAGTTATTAGTATTCTTTACATAGAACAATCACAAAATTATTTTACCCTCTCTACCGAGATGCATGTAAAAACATTGATTGGAATATCTATGCTAGCATCTCACACTCGACATGAGATATCGACTCCAAAAACCTGATTATAAATCCTCCACAAATATTCGCAGAACTTCAAATCTTGCAAATATTCATGTCAGTACTCCCATGGATCTAGTATTGAAACTCATCTTTGAATTATGAATCAATACATCAAAGCAGAAGTTAAACCGGCGGCGTTTTGATAAAGCAAGGTCATTAAACAAAGTACTCTGAATAGGGTTAGAAAATAATAACTTGATTGTGTCAAACTCTTTTAGCCTAATCTCAGGGAATCACAAAGTTTAGCCGGACATAGAAAATAAATAATCCATAGTCAAATTATTTAAATTCATATCTAACTAATCAAGAAAAGTAAATGATGGATGGAATGAGTGAACTTCGGGATGTTGATGATCTCTCGATCTATCTTTAGTCCTCAAGCGTGTGGTTGCAACCTGCGATCAATCTCTCAATCTCTTCGATAGAAAGTTGCTCTTTTACGTGTTCTAGGGCAAAAGTCGTGTGTCTCGTTTGTAGCCGCCCCGTCTCCTCGTTTGTGGCCACCTCGTCTCTGTTGTACTCCGTTCGGGTGAGAAACCTAGTTCTGTTTGTCAAACTCTTTTTCCCGCCTGACACATGGGCGCGTGCGCTGCTTTAGCGCCCTGCGCAAATCTTGGAGTGCTTTACGGGGAATTCTTATTTTTCTTGAAGGGCGCACGGGCGTGCGCCGATCACTCACGACCAGCCCGTGCGTCTGTTGTGGCTTGAGTCTCAATTTTGGCTAAAGCGCACGGGTCGTCTTGGGGCGCATACCGCATACTGCCCGTGCGCTTTTGCTAAAATCTGATAACATTACGTTTTTCTTTCATTTCTACTTGATTAAATCGACTTCTTCTACGATTCAACTCCAAACATCATATATTCTTTACAGTATCGGCGTTTTTACAATGCTCGAATTGTTTCCAAAATGCTACAATTATCATTGATTCCTACAAAATGAGCAAAACATAATACATTTTCCACAAAATAGAAATAAAACCTTTCTACTCATGTAATTCATGCATAGCAACTAATTCTAACTACAATTAAGCCCAAAATATTCAAAACACATATCAATCGGTGAGTGAATAATATATTTTCAAAAAATATTCATTACAAACCGCATTTTGCAATAAAATTTCTCTAGTTGAACGAATATGAAAATGTTTTCATATCCAATCGCGTACAGTAAGGGTTTGTTTGGATACCAAAATTTTCTATTTTACGTTCCACTAGAGAAATTCTTTTACCAAAATATGATTGTTTACCAAATTTTTGAAAATACACTATTCATCTACTATCATTTTTGTCTTTATCAATCACATCTACAAAGCGTTTTCCAAAGCAGACAAATCAACTATTACATAATTTCCCACAAATTTCAAAATTTACCCACTCACATATTTTGTAATTATCAATCTTATGAATCATTATTTCAATATTTATATATCATCAACTTTTATCATTATATTTTCATCTCATATCCAATCACACTCTCAAAATTAATCATTCTCATTTGAATTTTTTCAATTGCCATTCTATAAGCATAAAATAAATTTAAAATAAAAGAATATCTAATCACCACCTAAGTTTCTCATTTTCTAACTTTCGACAAGGCATTTTAATTTTTTATTATTTTAAAAATTATAACTAATATTTTTATAGTATTTTATTTTGACATTATATTTTTAATAGTATTTTGAGATATATATATATATATTTATTTAATATTTTGAAGTTATAAAATAGCTAGAATTCTAAGAGGTCTATCTTGTTAGAACAAAGTTTTTATTTGATTACGATGATTTCATATAAATGAGTTTTAAATGAGAATAATATTTTTAAAAGTTGTCAAAATACTTCAATTCATTTTACTCGTTTTTACTAAGTTGTTAAAGTATTTCTTGAACTCTATTTTTTGAAAAAATCGGACAACTTCAGCTGCGAAGAGGGGGCGGGCGCTATAGTAGGACTCCTAAATTTTACTGTGTGTTTTAAAACTTCAATCGAGCAGAGACATTTTACAGACTTAGGCGAGGTGCACGAAGAAACTGCGTATTTTGGTTTATCTTCTCAGTTTTGGGTGAATAATCACTATCCACAACAACCGATCCAACTGTGGTATCGACCACTCGCTATAGGCGTGATCGGTGCGCCCTCTAAGCCATCCCTATGTCTAAATTTTATTCAACGATTTAAAATTTGAATTTCAAACATAACAATCGGTCATATTATATACTTTTGACCAGCAAATTTTATCCATTCGACATCCGCCAAAGTTAAGGGCTTTACATTTTCACCATTTTGTAAGATCTTTTGATCCTTATTTTTCAAACAAATTTCAATTTTGATGAGCTATGTTGGAAATCAAATCTTGAAGCTTCTCTATAAATAGTTGAAGAATTTGAAGGATCAAACACAACACAAAATTCTACAACACAACAAAGAAAATCTCGACAAATCTATTATCTTTATTTTCAACATTCTTTTTATAATGCTTTAAACACTACTTTCACATCTCGCTTGATAGGTTTTTCATTTAATTACACTTGCGTTTGAGTTGTGATATTTCATTTAAAGTGTAATCTTGATTGTATTGTAACATCATCAAAACAATAAATCCTTGTTAGTGTTCTTACCACAAGAACACATTTGGTTGATTAGAGTTAGTTGATTGAAAAGTTTGGTGCTTTTCGTGTTGAAAGTTTGATGCTCTTGAGGTGTTGAAAAGTGTTTGTCTATTCGAGGTGTTGAAGAGTTTGGTGCTCTTTGAGGTGTAAGCGAGTTTGGTGCTCTTGAGTTGTTGTTGTAAGAAGAGTTTGGTGCTCTTCAAGGTGAAGTTGTAATCATTTGATATCGATTAATAAAATTTTCTTTCGAAATCCCTCGGACTTGCAGGGTCGTCGTGGATGTAGACCCTAGGTGGGTTGACCTTTATGAATCCTTGAGTGTTGATTATTTTATACACATTTCTGTTGTTATCATGCATATTGTTCGAAAAAGGGCATAAATCAAATTGGGAAAATCTATTCATCCCTCGCACAGATCTTAAGTAGCCACTTGGACTAACAAATCATCATGTTTGGATATGACAAAGTCCATTTTTTAAGAGTAATTGACACATTTACCTTAATTTTCCAAAAATAACACTAGTTGAGCTCGTTGACTTTTGATTTTTTAACATGCATTTGCGTATTTTTGGATAATTTTATGCTTTTTAAAAAAAAAGAAATTGTTCATGTATTTTTATATGTTATTTTTGTTGTATCGATGTTGTTTATATTTGTTTTTGGTTAATTTTATGTTGTTTCGATATTTCAATACAACTTATACCTATTTTATCTTCTTTTTTGTTCATGTATTATTTTATATATTATTTATGTTGTTTTTAGGTTGTTCCATGATGTTTTAAATGTTGTTCTAATACTTTTTGGTTGTTCCCATGTAGTTTCAATGTCTCACGTATAATGTTTACTTATTTTTTAAGCTATTTTGTTCATATGGTGTTTTAGATTGTTTTACGTTGTTTTTTGGTTGTTTCTATCTTTGTTTTTTTTTTTTAATGTGTCCTATTATTGTGTTTTTTTGTTTCCATATAGTTTTCGATGTTGATCTAATGCGAGTTTTCACTTATTTCTAAGATTTTTTGTTCATATGGTATTTTCTATATTATTTTGTTGTTTTGGGGTTGTTTTTATATAGTTTTCAATGTTGTTTTATTTGTTTCTTAGTTGTTTCCATGTTTAGCCCCTTTCTTAATTATATCTAATTATATTTAAATTGATTAAATTTAATTAGAAATACTTATTTTAATTGAAGAAATGTCTCAAAATATGTATCCAAATTTTATATATCACATATATCCATACATAACAATATATATATTTATATAAGAAGAAAATTAACATTTTATTTATATCAAATCATACTCCTAATAGTATTTTATAAATAAGATTTTTATATATCAACGTACTTTCCATGTTAATAGAAATTATCTTTTATATTTATCAACGTATTTTGATATTGAGTTTCAAAAGGTGTACATTTGGAATTAGATATGATTTAATCATTTTTATAAATTTTTGATATATGTTATATAAAAAATATATGTTTTAGATGTTTCATTTTCCCTTAGAGTGCGTAGCTAAATATAACATGGTTTTTGTTTAATTCCTTTAATAATTTGATAATTTTAGAACATAAACTCTAAAAAATATTAGCAATTGAAATGATTTTATTGTTGGTTGTATTGAAAATACAACTTATTAAATATTAGGCATTGGGATAGTAAAAACAATTCAACATTAGGCGGTCAAATATTTTTCAAATTTTACTTTCTTACACGGAAAAAAAACGTTCTATAAATAGATACGATTCATATTCATACAAAGTAAATATTCCATTTAAAGATTTTCTTATATTTTATAATAATTAATCAATTAATCGATTTATAATCAAATTTATTATCTTTATACTTAATTAGGTTTGAAATTTTAAATTTTTGCAATCAATAATTTTTTAAAAAAACATAGATAATATAAATCCATAATTTGTAAATAAAGAATAAGAAACGAAGCATAATGTAAAGATTAATGCATTTAATTTTTGAATTAATGATCGGGCGAGCGTGAACAAAGATACAAACCCGCCTCATCGTTGATTACATATAATACCAAGAAATTGAGAAAACCCTCGTTTTCATTTCTTAATCACAATTCAACCTCTCTAAAAATAACAACAAAATAGATATTTATAGGATTAAACTCCTCTGATAATAAAACTCTAACCATTGAAAACTCTTAAAACATAAATATATAACCAGCTAAAACTAATCACAATAGATACCAAGATATCTTTAAAATAATATTTTAATTCTTATCTCCATCATTCTCTCTGGGATCGAGACAATTTGTCCTCGGGTGGAAGGGAGATCATCAATAGAAAAAGCATCAAACCATGGAGGCGGCCCGAGAGGACAAGACCATAAAAATAAGATCAATATCATCATTAGTTTCAGTCCATTTCCCATAGTTTCAGTCCGTTTCCCATTATACTATTGAAATAATGATAGTTTTCAACTAACAAAGAAACAACTATCAAAATATTTTCTTTTAAGCCCCAAGAACACTCTCGATATCGGATAAGTGATCACTAAATGATGAAAAAGCTGAGAATCATTGCTAAGATTTTAATGGTGAAAAGAGTCATTAGTACAAATATCGAGTATGCTCCAACTTCAATTTTTGGGTATTGGTGATCCATCATAACCACGATCATCCCTCGTCAAATTGTGGTAATTTTCATATCAAAGCAAGATTGTGTCGTTACCTTTCTTATCAAATATAGGTGGCCCATCATTTACCACCCATCTTACAAGTCAAACTTTGGAGGTTAACTTGTAGCCAACCTCTATTACAATGTCATCACTTTCTTCATAAAAATTGGTGGTCATTATAGACACCATCTTGACGTCTCTAGATAATAAATCATCCATGTTCATGGGTAGGTTTTCAATGGGGTGGGCGGATGGGTACAACATCGTGGCCAAACTCATGACTACCCGAAATTGATTTTCAATAAACTATTGATTTCTTGATATTGGATTATACGATATTCATGTTTGCCAACAAGTTGATCTGTGTGATAGTCACGGGCGGTGTCCAGATGGCATATTAAGGATGCGTGAAGAAGTCTCTAGATCTCGTGATACATGCGGAAGTGAATAATTAAACAAACTACTTTCATACATTGATTACATAATAATACCATAAGAGAGACAAGAATTGAGAAAACTCTCGTTTTTATTTCTTAATCAAAATTCAACCTCCCTAAAAATAATAACAAAGCAGATGTTTATAGAGTTAAACTCCTACAATAGTAAAACTCCTCAACATTGAAGATTCTTAAAAGATAAGTATATAATGACTAAAATTAATACTAATAGATACGAGATATCTTTGGATAACATTTCAATTCTTATCTCCATCAATTAATGATAAAAATTATAAATAAAATTAATATTAATCATAGATAAATACAATATACATATTCGAGGGAATGAGGATGAGAATGAATCATTCTTATTTTCTCAAATCGGAATAGAAGAGGGGCGAGAATATAAATATCGTTCATTTCCCATCCCGATCTGAAGGCGAAGAACCCCCGATCGACTCCGTCCCCAAAGTGTGAGAGATTTCTCATCTCATTACATTCGGTTACCAAGGATAGTTTTCCGCGTGGATATTGTCATTCTAAATGCGGGAAGTAGAATTCATATAACTATTAGAGATATATACATGTATAGTACAAAATAATATACTCCATAGGTGAAATGCTGATTAAGTTTATGGGTGAATTGCCACCCATTGTAGCACTTTAAATAACTCAAAGTCGAATCCCGGAGTCATAAAAAAAAAAAACTCGCGAAATGAGAGTCGGATCTAATTAACATACGGTCCAAAATGCCATTTCAAAGTTATCAAAAACTTCTACAAGTAGATATAGATATGGGATTTACACGCACGTATATCTGATTATCCACTTTTCAAATAATAAAATTATCACGAAAACTTTTACTTTATCAATCAAAACTTTGTCGAGGATTACAATATATAGCTTATTTGAAATGTATGGAAGTAACAAAATAAATTGAAAATTCAATATATTTCCATTTTTCTCCATATTTTCATTTTTATTGGTGGAGCGTGATTTGACTAATATATTGATTTTATTAGCTAGTTGTATATTTTCATTTACGGAACAAGCGTAAGCCATAAAGACATAATCTATATAATGGAACTTTATGAAATCGTGTGTATAGATCTTTATGAAATGGAGGATGTACAAGATATACGTATTTCACTAACTTGTTATACTTTACAAAATGGAAATATACCTATTTTTATGCTATTGTATTTCACTAACTTGTTATACTTTACAAGAATAATTACTATACACTAGAAAACCAACTAGTTTTAAATTTCCTTAATTTTGGTCGATTTTTGGCCGCTTAGCTTGTCAAAACCCATTTTGGCCACTTTAGGCCCAATTTTCGGCGAGACAATTTTTTTCAGCAATTTGGACAAAATCACCTCGATGCAGGTGTATGGATGTCAATTTGTGACACGACACGATAACCAACACGAACACTAACATGAATTTAATAGATCTACGTACAACCACTTAGCGTTCGGGTCAAAAATTAGGTCGGACCGGCTAATCTGGCGAAATAAATAGGTAAGGTTAGGTTGACCAGCGGATGAAACACGATTGACTATTTAACCCATTTAAATTTATAATAACATATTATTTTCATATTTTGTGATATTTTAATAAGTTATATGATGTTTTAAATAGTTATATGATAATTGACAAATTATTGAATGCATTTTCTAATAATTTAAAGTAATTTTTATTTATAATTTTAATTTTTGGTCTTTTTACTGTATTTTTTTCGTGTTATATAGTTTTTCGTGTCGTATTCGGGTTACAGTGTCATAAATGTGTATTAATGTTCATGTCGTGGTATCTTGACATGAATAATTAAGCGGTCGTGTTTGTTTTAGAATGTCAAATGTGTCATACGCCGTGTAAGGACCACGACACGCGAACACAAAACACGACACAATTGACATTCCTGTCTGGAGCGCCTAGAGCTGAACATCCCGGGCGATTTTTACAACACTGCGTTATTACTTATAAAATCCTCAAATGTAAATTCTTCTCAAATTATTGATTTATTATTTGTTTTAAAAATGACCAATTTAAAGAATAGTCAGTTAGAACAAAAATATTTGGATGAAATCATTAATAAATGTCTAGATCTAGGTAAGTAACTATGAACTCGATGTTCTTTTTTAGGGCGAGATCACCCCAAGTTAACTGAGTTGATTTAAAATCTTTTTTTCCGAGGAAAGTCTTCACATCAATCCTCTTCCCGGGAAGTCTTCTCGTCTTCCTCTTCCGGAGAGGGAAGTCTTCGTCTTCTTCTCAGGAAGGCGGAAAATCCTTGACGGGAACTTGTCTACACGCGCAAACGTTAGGGGTCCACAGGGGATTGCCCGTGGAGGCCCTTCCCAACGCTCAAGTCAACATGGTAAATGAGAGAACAAATGCGAAATGAATCTTTGTATAATAAATGCGTAGGAGGATTATTCATTAAATTACTTACGGATAATAGGAGAGACCTTTTTATACTTGGAAGATGGGCACTGCGTGGGCGTGTAGGAGAATTTTTCTATGGGCTAGTCGCGTCAAAGAAATCGGTGATGGGCCAAACCAGGACTCCTTTGGGCGATTTATTTATTGAAGCCCGTTGGGTAATTAATATTAAATAATCATATATAAATTGAATTATATATTAATTAATGAAATAACATTTTTGCCCCGACATAAGCCCCCTAGCTCCTGGTTCGCGGAGGGATGGAACGATCGGGAGCTAGACCAATCTTGTATCGGCTTATCTGCTTACGCCTCTTGTCTTGCCTTTGGAGGATATTGGACTACTTTTGCACGAGGACGCTTGAGACGAGTCTTTGATCATGTATTCTAAAAGTAAATTTTCTCTCTCTACCTTTTAACTTTTGAAATTTTTGCTTTGTAGAAGACTTAGGAAATTTCTTGAAAGTTGAGGTGAGAGGTGAGATGAAAGCCCAATGGGTGGGAGATTACTCAGGGCACCTCCCAGTGGGCGGGCGCCCCCCTAGACGTCACTTGTGGGGTGGGGGCGCCATCTTACATAGAGGATAGCACCCTCCTAAAGAGTGGCCCAAGCTTGCTTGGTCCTTCATTCCTGTATTTTCTTCGTCTTTTCCGAGTTTTGTTTCTGATTCTTTGTCAGTGGAGACTTGTTCTTTTTGTAGAGATGAACCATTCCACTTGGAAGGAAGCTTTTAACTCTTCAGAATGGTCGGAGACACTTGTGTTTTCTTTCTCTCTTCCCGGCTTGGGTGAGAACCATTCTCGAGCTTGGAGAGAGCATCTTTACGCAGCGATGATAGTTATTTTTGGCCCAGATGGCTCTTGACTCCTGCTTTTGTTTAGGGCTTGCTTTAGGCACTTGGATATTTCTTTCTTTCATTTCTCCTTGAGGTGTTTCTTCGCCCCATGAGGCCGGATGATATTCCGTTGCACTCACGCTACATGGATGTTTTTTTCTTATGCCTATCTACTTTCTTTTATCATGCTTTACTCGTAGTATTTGCATGTGACTTCTTGTTGGTGAGAGATTTGTTCATTTTCACGTTGAAGTGGATCTTCCCTTTAGGGAAACCTTAATATCTTCGGAATAGAGCGGAATTACATTACCGAGCTACTGCGTCGCTTTTCCCAAGCTCAAGGGCGCCCTTACGGAGTTCGGAGGGTGCCCTTTTGGAGTCGGAGGACTCTTATTGAGCTCTTCTTTAGTTCTTACTCCATCGCCGATCTCTTTTCCCGGTGTTCGAGTTTTTGCCTTCTTTTTTCCTAGGGAGGAATATTTCATGGTGTGCCCATCCAAATCCGGGGTGGGCACGCTTCATGAGCATATGGGCGCCCTCTGAGGCTTTCCCAGTTTTGACTCATCATTTTGATCTTTTCCCCACATGTGTTAGCATTTTGGTTTCTTTTTCTTGCACATTTTCATCGTGGAGAAGAATTCACATGGATCTTTGTCAGGAGGCCCCTTCCTCTGGTGTCTTAGCAGGAGGAGGAAAATTTACTAGGACCTTTCCTGTGAGGAGGCCCCTCTTATCCGGAGTGTTAGCTGGATGAGGTTAATATATTGGTGGGCCTGGATAGTGTAATGCTACCTCATTAGGGGGATTCCCCGAGAACCCTGGATAGCGTTAAGCTATCTCACTATGGGTTTTAATGAGGGGCATTGGATAGCATGAATAGAGCTGTCAAAACGAGGCGGGGCGGGCACCCACGGCCAAAAATTCTTGCTTAATCGGCGGGCGGCGGGGCGGGCGGCTCGCCATCATGGCGGGCTAGAAATATATTGGCCCAACCTAACTCATGGCCCGACAAGCTGACCCGTTTTGACTCTAAGCTTGACTACCTCACTATAGGTAACCCACGGAATCCTGAATATCGCTAAGATACCTCACTATGTGCATGTTAGATTGAAACTATTTTTGATTTTGATGATTTCATCTTAATTATATTTTTAATTATTCAAAATGATTTTTAAAGGCGATATAAAATTTGGTTTTTACGTTTTAAAGTATTTTCAACTACTACCGAATACTATCAAGGTAAACAGAGCTGAAAGACTTAGTCGAAATTTTTCACGGACCAAACTTCCCACTGGACTAGGTCAACCAGCCGACGGAGGTCAGCGGTAGGTCTGGGTCGACCCTAGTCGGTGGTGGGTTGTTTTAAACTTACCTCCCACTCATCAAGGTCAGCCAGCACGAATTCGACCATGGGTCAACCGGGTGGTCGATCGATTGACCCGTGGGATGACTCCGTGCGATTCAAATTCAACGGTTTGAAATTAAAATCTTTCTCTTGGTGGGCGTCATTGACCATTTTAATTGAACCTCATTTCAAAATCATGATTTTGAACCTGTGGGAACAACAAGATTTACTTTTATCACTTTATTATTTTTGTACATTACTTGTGCATCTTGTGATCTTCTCTTTGTAGACAAAAGTGAAGATGAAGGAGCCTATGTTGGAGATCAATCTTGAAGACTCTCCTATAAATAGATGAATGATTTGAAGGATCAAATACAACACAATTACACAAAGTAAATAAAAAACTAGCAAATTCTCTTATTCTTCATCGTCAATATTCTTGTTGTATTTTTTTAGCTTTAAATATTGCACTTGTACATCTTGAGTATTAGGCTTCATTCTTGATTACACTTGCTCTTCAAAATTGTATACTTCATTTGAGTTGTAATCTTGAATTGTTTTCAATCATCCAAAATAAGACATTCTTATTAGTGTTTTTGTGGTAAGAACACACTTGAAAGTGATTTTTCGGTGTTGAAGAGTGTGGTACTCTTCATTGATGTAAGAGGATTGTGGTAATCTTCATAGGTGGTCTTTGTAAGAAAAGTGAGGTGCTCTTAAAGGTAAAGGTTGTAATATTTTGGTATCTATTAATAAACTTTTTTTTTTAAATCCATTTCGGACATATTGGGGTGGTAGAAGATTAGACCCTAGGTGGGTTGAACTTCTATAAATCATCATGTGTTGTTTATATTTCCGCTCTTTTTATTTTGGTCATTATTATCATATTCGAAAAAGATGGCGAAAATTGAAAATTGGGATAATCTATTCACCCCCTCTAAATTATCATAGCCACTTTGACTAATGAGCGGCAACCCCGATCCTGGATAGCGCTAAACTACATCACTATGGGTTTAAATGAGGGATCCTGGATAGCGTTAAGTTACCTCACTATGGGCAACCTCTGTGGCCCTGGATAGCGCTAAGCTTACCTCACTATGGGCAACTCCGGGAACCCTGGATAGCATTAAGCTACCTCACTATGGGTTTTAATCGGAGGCCCTAGATAGCGTGAAGCTACCTCACTATGGGCTACCCGGGAACTCCCGGATAGTCTTCAAACTACCTCATGATGGGTTTGAATGAGGGGCCCTGGATAGCGTGAAGCTACCTCACTATGGTGACCTCTCGTGTTCTTTGGCTCCTTGTCTTTAGGGAGTTATTCGCACTATGTGTGGAGATGAGTCCTTCCTTTATTACTCTTCCTGGGTCGCACATTCTTTCCTTGGCCGCAGTGTTAACATTTTCACTCTCTTTTGACTTCACGTTTTGTGACTTATGTTTGTGAGGAATTGCACGTGTGAATGTGAACCATTGCTTGAGGTTTGGGGGAGCCCAGCGAGATCATGGCTCCTAAAGGATTCTTGACTTGACCATCGCCTTCCTGCAGCTTGCATCTCTTTGAGCTTTTAGAGTTATCTTTGATAACTCGAATCATATGAATATTCCTTTTTGGTGTTTGTAGTAGCGCAAAACTTTTAATGGAGCTTATTAATGGCTGACTTGGGTAAGCTTCTTCTCGAGATTTCTTGAAATTATTCTACGCTCTCCCGAGGTGGCCAGGTCGGGCATCCGGATCCGGTAGTGTGTTTCTTTGTGTGTGCCTTTGTGAGCGGTTCCTTGATCATTGTCTTTGTTAAGAAATCAACCTTAATTTGGTGCGGGTGCGAGCTTACCGTTGGTTCGGACTTGGTCTTCCGAGTCTTGCGTTCCAAATGTTGCGGGCACCTTCTTCTTTCTGTTGAAGTTTGATGTTTCTCGCTCGAGAGTGGCGCCTATCTTTGGCTTCATTGCACTCATTGCGCGTATGTTGGAAGTGTACTCCATGGCCTATGGACTTAAAATGATATTAACGACTCCATGATATGGGAGTCTTTCTTGATATGAGCTTTGTAGAGATGTCGAAATGGGCGTGAGGCGGGCCACCGACCACCAAACCCGCCACTTGGCGGGCGGGCGAGAAAACCTCAACTCAACCCAACCCGGGCCTTGGGTCATGAATTAAAAAAATAAAAAAATGAAAAAATATTTTTAATCATATTATTAATTTTTATGAATTAAATATACTAATAAATAACAAGTACATTTTCTATAAAAATATTATATATACTTTTATAAGAGATAAAAATATAAAATATCAATTATACTATTTTTTTTTATCTATTTTATCTAAATTTTCATTTTTTTCTTTTTTTTTTTTTATTTACGCGGGCTAGCCGCCGCCACCCGCCAAGCCCGCGGCCCACGACGGCTAGCCCGTTTAGGCCCGCCTTGACGCCACAAATACATAACCACTTGACCTTAGGGGGGCGGGCGAGAAGGTCCGACGGGCACTCCCCATTTTTGATAGTCAGAGCTTAGTTGAAGGATTATGGTCCAGTATTTTATTCGAGAATCTTTTTCTCCATTCTTTCTTTAGAAGATGTGAAGTGTGATGTTCTGGGGAGTAACTTCACCGATATAGTTGAATAAATTGTTCTTCTACTTTCGGAGGCTTGGAGCTTTAGAATGCATGGCTCTTACAGTGTTCAAGGCCCGTATACCTTCATGGTTCAACTTTCTTCATCTATGGAGTCTTTTTCTCCAATGCATTTCTTTTTCCTTTCATGTTGTGTAACTCTCCAATGATGGAGATTTTGAATCTCCTCCCGGTGAGGATGGTTCATCGACATGTTGTCCTGGGGAGTTCGAATAAAGGGTTAGTTGTTCCCGTGATAGCTTGTTAGTCTGGATGACTCTTGGATTCTCAAACCCGGTATAGGGAGTTTGTGCTATCCTTTACGGACTTCAAGGTTTGTTTGTCCTCCATCTATGTGATGACTTCTTTAGTGTCACGGTTGCTTTCGATTCATTTTTCCTCTCTTTCGTTCTATTCGAGTGAGGGTCATTCTTCATGTAGGCTGCGCGATCGGTGCCCTTACGCTAGGTCTTCTTCATTGCGATTGGTGGAGCTTAGGAATATCCTCATGGGAAAGTAGAAAACAATCCGGGAGAAAGCCCCAGGGCGTCCCCTGGTCGAGCGCACATCCCGGTCGAGCCCCAGGCGCGCGTGGGCGTGCCCCTCCGTCCCCATTTGGGAGGTCTCCCATTTCATTCGGGTGCTTGCTGTGTGAACCGGGTTTCGTTACCCGTGAAAAAATGGCTTGAAGGTCTCTGCTAGTGGGAGGAGTCTCTAGCTACCTTGCAAGCTTTATGGCCTCGATCTCAGGGTCCAGTGTAGTTTCTTCTAATGGAGAATTGTCGAGCTAAGGCATTGGTGAGCTTATCCTCTCATGATTGATATAATCGGGAGTTAATCAACTAAGTTAGTGACCACTTGGTAAGTGTTGTCCTGGATCTTTACAATAGGAAACATCCATCATATTGTAGAGATCCGCGCTGCATGGAGTTTGTCTAAGTGCTCTGGTGGACTTGCGGTCTCATCATACTCCGGGGACTCGTAGATCTTGATGCTCGCGGGCAATGACTTGGCCCGAATGGCGGGGCCAATGAACTTTCTCCCTATAGCGATGGCCTTGAGTTGGCTTGGGCGATCTTTTCGTCTGCGACTCTTACGCGGGCTTGTGAATGTGGACTTGGGAGTGTTGGCTCTATTTCAGCTTTTTCTTCAGGAGCGTCTTGATCTCTTGACTTTTTTTCAAGTTCTTCATTTCTTTTATCTTCTTCCCAGGTTGGGGTCTTCAACATTGGCGGAGCTTTTGAGGAAGGTCTTCGCAGCTTCCGCCGCAACATGATTCCTTGAAAAACGGCTCGATCGCTTCTTTGAGCAATGCTTTATGGGCTCTTCGGCGTTAAGCGATCTTCAACTGAGGAGCCCCCATGAGGAGGCGCGACGCCTTCTTGTTCTAGGCTGAGGCGCCGCCCTTTAGGAGGAGGGCTGGCCTCTCATCCACAATGTGATAGTTCTTCTTCGATTCTTGGATCTACAATCGGCGATGCGATTCTTGACTAATGGCGGCTCTTCACGATTCTCGCCGCATCCTTCTTTTATTCTTCCTTGGCCTTTTGAGGTCGGGGTCTTCAATAGTGGCGGGCCGGGGTGATCTACCCCGCCTATCTCCGACTAGATTCTTCAAAGTATTAGGATATTTCATCCGGCGAGCTTGGAAGGCTTCCCGAGGCCGAGGTGAATTTCTTGAGGGCAAATCCCTTACTCGCGGTGGGGTAACGTCCTTCTCTCCCATGGGGGATGTGGCGTTCTTCCGATGGGCAAGTAAATTTCTTCAATGGGTAGAGCTCTTTCGAATGGAGGCGGCGCCGCCCTCGGTGGAGAGGTAGGCGGCCTCCGCGCTTCGATGGCCTTTCCTTTGTTGGTCTCGGCCCCAAACCTGCGGCAGGATCCGGCTCCACGCGCTTGAGGTCGGTCCGCGTCTTCGTGTGCTTTTGTTGTTCCCACGCAGACGACGCCTTAAATGATCTTTGTTTTTTAGAGCATATCACTCCAAGTCAACTGGGTAGACCAAAATCCTCTTTCGAAGAGGAAATCTTCACATCAATCCTCTTCCCAGGAAAATCTTCTCGTCTTTCTCTTCCCCTCGAGAAGTCTTCAAGTCTTTTTCTTGAGAGCTAAAAATCCTTCGAGAGAACTTGCACTTGCACACATACGCAAACATTAGGGGATCCGCGGGGTTGCTCATGGAGGCCCCTCCCACGCTCAAGTCGACATGGTGAGCGAGAGAATAAACAATAAACGAATCTTTGTATAATAAATGTGTAGGAGGATTATTCATTAAATTACTTACATATAATAGAAAATACTTTTTTATACGAGAGATGGGCAGAGTGGTAGTAAAGAATTTGGCCTATGGGTCGTCAATGTAAGAGAAATCGGCCGATGGGTCAAACCGGACTCCTTTGGGTCGGTTTATTTATTAAGAATCCATCATGAAATTAATATTAAATAAGCATATATAAACCTAATTATATATTATTTAATGAAATACCGTTTTGCCACCAACAACTACCTAACTCTGTAAAAACAAAAGGAAGATATATGCAAAATTGCAGCTTTACACTAAACCCTTAATTTTTTTATAACACTAAATTAATTTTGCACGTTTGATCAAATTGGGAAGAAAAAAATCACAAGAGCATCTTCACCTCAAATACATCAATTCATCCCCCTCAAAAAAAAAATAAATAAAAAACTACATCCAATTCATATGTTGTAAATTTTAATTATATAAAAAATAATTTTCAAAAAAATTCAATCTGTCCTCTCCTACTATGGGTGGACCTCCACTGACATGGCTGTAAAGCCATCTTTAATCTCACTTTAAACCTTGTTTTTATTGTACATTATTTATTCAAATCACTAGTTAAAATAAATTTAATTGGCATCAATAACAAAGACCATTGACAGTTCAACTCTCCCTTTTTGCCTCAAAATAGAAAGCACGAAAAAACTAAAATATTGTTTTGAAAAGGACCAACCTGAAGACTCACGTGTCCCATGGGCCACGACCACCTGTCTCTCTTGCCATAAACAATAATTAACTATCTAAATTTTTTTTTGAAACAATTAGGCGAGTGTTTGCTTGTTAATGAATTTTCATCTCTTCCATTTTTTGAATAAGATTTTGCAATAAAGTGTGTTTGTTTATAAAAAAACTTCAAAAAAATATATTATTCACTTTTCTTACTTTTCAAATCATTAATCATATTCATTTATAATTTAAACAAAAAAATTATCACATCAACTATCATTATTATATAATCATATCACAAATACACTATTCACTCTTATCTTATTTTTCAAATAACCAATCACATCTAATCACTATTATACTAAAAAAACCATCACATCAATTATCATCACCACATTTTCATCTTATATCCAACCACACTCTCAAAATTCATTTTCATTTTTTAAAATAAAATTTTGACACTATTCTCTCTAAAAATAAAAATAAAGGTCAACCAATCACTCTCTAACTATCTAATTTAATTGTTAATTACACATTAATTGAAAAATATTGAATACAGCTAAACGACATCGTTTGCCTTGTTTCCATGAGCCTGACGCCGACGTTTTCCTCTTTTCAAAAATTCCTCCCAACCGCACCTGATCTGTTCCAACTCAAAAAAACTCACCTTTAAACGTTATTCCCACTACCAGCGGTTCCATCTTTTTTCTATTCGATGATTCAAAGCAATATTTTTCGCTTTTTTGAATGTATGTATAAGTAAAATTTGTGTTAGTTCATCTGGGCTGATGAACTAACCTTATTTTTATTTTTTAGGGAAAAAAATCGGAAGAAAAAACCTTGATCTAAAAACTGCATCTTCTTAAGAACTCAAAAACCCAGAAATATTTTGGGTTTTAATTCTTTTTTAGTTTTGCCGTAAAGATGGGTATGAATAAGCGAGCCAAGTTCGACTCGCTGATCTCTCTGAGTCGACTCCGATCGATTCAGGTATTGACGGGTTTGCTGTTTTTGTATCTAGTTTTCATTACCTTTGAGATTCCGATGGTTTTGAAAGCTGGGTTAGGGTTAGAATCCCCTGAGGTAGAGTCTAGCTTACCTCTTATCTCCCATCCAACATTCGGAGCCCAAAACGACAATCAGTTTTCGAAAAAGGAGAAAGAACCACTGGTTTTCCGGAAGCAGGAGCGGAAAATGGGGGAATTTAAGAAGATATCGGGCCTCATTTTCGACGAAAACGCATTTAATAGTATAAGTAAAGATGAATTTTCTGAGTTGCATAGGGTAGTTAGGGATGCATTTGTGTTAGGAAAGAAAGTATTGGAAGATTTGAAGTCAGGTAAAGTGATTAGGAGATTGAGAACCGGACGACGAAGAGGGCAGAGGCCCTGCCCACATTCAGTTGTATTGACTGGTGATGAATTTGTGAGGAAAGGGAAATGATGGTGATACCCTGTGGTTTGTCGTTGGGGTCCCACATCACGATTGTTGGGAGGCCGAGATGGGCCCACAAGGTTAGTGAGTCGAAGATAGCGTTGGCGAAGGATGGGGAGAGCACGATGGTCTCGCAGTTTATAATGGAGTTGCAGGGTTTGAGGGCTGTTGATGGGGAGGACCCACCTAGGATACTGCATTTTAATCCGAGGCTAAAGGGGGACTGGAGTGGGCGTCCAGTGATCGAGCAAAATACCTGTTATAGGATGCAGTGGGGTACTGCTCAGCGGTGTGAGGGATGGAAATCGAGGGCCGATGAGGAAACTGGTGAGAGACTTTTTATTTGGAGTTCATGTGCAAGCTAAATGAATTTGTATTATAATGTGTTGATGTTAATTTCTATTGCTCATTGTGTAGTTACTTTCTAGGAAGCAAGTCGAGTTCGGCTGGAATATTTATTGATGGTGGTTGATTATGTGTTTGTGATTTCAGTTGTTAATGCTCTACGGAATGATGTTTTGGATCATGGGTGGTGGATGAAATGTGAAGTCCTATATACTGTTTGATACCTGAAAACTGATTTTGCTATTGCTTTAAATGTTACTTGTAAATGATAATTGGAGAGACTTTCACAATCTAGGGTTTGTGTTGCATGTTTGTTAAAGTGGTTCATGTCAGTTTAAGCTGTTCAGTTGATTCTTGCTGTAATTCTAATTGTGAAAACATGTCAATTGTGATCATTTTGCCAGTTTATGTACGTAAATTAAATTACTTTGGGTTTTCAAATTATGATTTTGTTTGGTAAATAACATGTTTTTCTTAATATGAAGTTGATGGACATGTGAAATGTGAAATGGATCCGTGATGATGATAACGGATCGGAAGAATCAAAGGCCACATGGTGGTTGAAAAGGCTGATCGGGAGGAGGACAAAGAAAGTTATTGTTGATTGGCCCTTTCCTTTTGCTGAGAACAAGTTGTTTGTGCTTACACTTATTCTGGATTGGAAGGGTATCACATCAATGTAGACGGAGACATATTTCATCCTTTCCTTATCGTCCTGTGAGTACTTCTTTAGTTACTCTTATATGGAGATATTGAAAGAGAAAAATGAGAAGTCATATGAGTGATCCGTGAATCGTACTTACACCACGGTGTATATTATATATAGAGAAAAACATTAATACAAAAGATTTGCAAATATTCTAATTATCTAATTACATCCAACCATACCTTAATTATAAAGGCACTATCAGATTCTAAACTATCAACAAAGACACTAAACATACTCTAACAGATACTATCAGATTTTAACCTATGTACAAAGATACTAAATATATTCTAACAGATACTATCAGATTCTAACATATCTACAACGATATTCTAACAGAAGAAATTTTGACATATGTTGACATCTGAAAGTTCGTCTGGTCTTGACAGGGTTTCACTCTTGAGGATGCAACAGGACTGTTTCTGAATGGTGATGTTGACATTCATTCCATCGTTGCTGCTTCTTTGCCTGCTTCACATCCGAGTACTGCTCCACGGAAACATCTAGAACTTTCTGCCAAGTGGAAAGCCCCAAATCTCCCCACTGAGCCTGTGGAGCTCTTTATTGGCATCCTCTCGGCTGGCAATCATTTTGCCGGCGGATGGCGGTCAGAAAATCCTGGATGCAGTATAAAACGGTCCAGTCCGCAAATGTTGTCACTCGTTTTTTTGTAGCGATGGTGAGAGTCCATAGCAGATGGAAATGCCATTTGAAAATGTATCTTATATGAAAGCCTTGCTCTTAATGTCCTTTTTATTTATTGAATTCGTATTTTGGCAGCATGCTAGAAAGGAAGTGAATGTGGAGCTCATGAAAGAAGCAGAGTATTTTGGTGATATTGTTATAGTTCCTTATATGGATAATTATGACCTCGTTGTGCTAAAGACTATTGCAATTTGTGAGTATGGGGTGAGTCACCTGTGCTTGTTCTGGATTTCAGATTCTTTGCCATTTGCCATTTTTTCCCTTAGCATTTATGTATCTGGTTGTTTTAGGTTCGCACAGTGGCAGCTAAATATATTATGAAATGTGATGACGATACGTTTGTGAGGATAGACACTGTGATGATGGAAGTGAACAAAATTGAAATGGTAGAAGTTTTTACATTGGAAATATCAACTACTATCACAAGCCTCTACGGCATGGTAAATGGGCAGTCACGTATGAGGTATGATTTCTAGTATCTCTCTTTTTCCATGACTTTATGTTGTATATTTCTTGTCTTATGCTTTAGGCCCAAATACGATCCTGGTTGTCTGGGAAATTCATGCTTAGTTTAGGGTCAAAGTCAGTCTAAGTTGTCTATGGTAATACTTGCTTTAATTCAAGATTTTCTTATCTAAAGTTGGGGTAAACATATTTACTTTTTGAATGCCCATTACTGGCATGAGGTTTCATCTACAGAACGTGGAGAAGTCACTACTTGCTAGTCATTTTAAAGCTTTGTAGGTAGGTATTAATTGCCACTTATTTGCAATAATGAGATGCAATACATAGTAGCGTAAAACTGGCTAGGTTTCAAGTAACCGTGATAAAATGTCCATATCAATTAGGTTTTGTATTTCTTGGCTATTTATTTATGTCACAAGAATGAGTCGAAGAAAAATGTGATGTGATAGAACTAAATTCTTAACACGAATCCACCATTAGGACTGAAGATGCTTTTTTGAATTTTCACCTCTTCTTATCTTGTTGTGGAAATTACTAGAAACCCTCAAATAAACTCTTCTATCCGTAATCCTATGGGACTATTTTCAATTTAAAAAAATCAAATGTTCATTCCGAAACCCTACCACCATTAAGTTTTTGTGAATTTTGGTCTCAAGTATCCTTGGGCTTTGCTAGACTAAGAAATTAATAAATTGGGCTTTTTTGATGGAAAAAAGCTTTCCTTGTATCTTTTGGATAGGTAAAGTATATCAAGGAAATTTTTGAGTTCTTAAATTTTGAATGAAATAAAAAAGGATTCCCCCCCCACCAAAAGTTCATTAATGAATATTCTGTTAAGATCTTTTACATATATGAATAAAACTAAATTTGATTTGATATTTGATTAAAACATATTTATAAAATTTTAATGCTACAATAATCAAACTAAATGTGGTAATATTTTAAGCTAAAATGATCAAGACAATCATTCAATCTAAATTTCATTTTATATTAAACCTAGCATTTGCTCACTTTCATTTCCTCCATGTGGTTTTGCAGGAATGGCCGGAGGAGGACTACCCGCCCTACGCAAATGGACCTGGCTATATTGTGTCATCTGATATAGCACAACATGTTGTATCTGAGTTTGAGAAACATAAACTAAGAGTAAGTGCTTCCGCCTTGCTTTAGGTTGTGATTGGATATCCTTTCATTTGATTTCTTTTTTCCTGCCAAGAATAGTGATAATTTATTTTTTTTTTTGAAAGAAGAATGATGAATTTTAAGAGTGCAATTGAATATGAGATGAAAAAATAATGATGAAAGTTGATTTGATAATTGATATATACATAGTAAAATAATGGTTGAATATGATTGGTGATTGGAAATGCGTGTGTGAATGAATAGTGAATTTTGTTAGAAAATATAATAATGACTGGTGATTTGATGTTTTTTTTTTAAAATGAGTAGATGTGATAGGTGGGAAAAAAGGTTAAAGTGAGTGAATAGTGTATTTTCTGAAAATTTTCATAAGCAATCGCATATTGGGATAAAAAAGGTTGTCTAGCAGAACGAATGTAAGAAATATTTGTTATCTGATCGCAACCTTAACAACCCCCTTTTCTCTGCGTGTGAGTGAGAGAGAGACTTGAATGTAAATGTGCATTTATGTGGGCAAAATTGCAGTTTTGTTGGCCTAGATATTCATTTGTCCTCTAGGTCATGGGGCAGATACTAACTTCTAATATTAATTTGCACATTTAGTCTGATTTTGCTCGGGATCAGCTATTTTTTTGCAAGAATAGCTGACCTGTCACCTAGAGTTGCTTATGTTGACTCAATTTTGGGGATTCATACTTTTTGGAAGGAAAATTGATGATGTGTAACCTATATGGTAAAAGGGGAAAATAACAAAATTTCAATCCACATTAGCAACTTAGCAATTCGAGTAGAAGTTTCAAAATCGGACTAAAAGTACAAATTTCTAGAAGTTAGTGTATGCCTAACAGTGTCCTAGAAAATTAGTGGACCGGAATGTCTATTTAGCCAACACAAAGGGACCTAAAATGCAATTTTCCTTTATTTCAGTTATTCAAGATGGAAGACGTTAGCATGGGAATGTGGGTGGAACAGTTCAACAGCTCAAGGCCAGTCGAGCACGTGCATAGCTTGAAGTTCTGTCAATTTGGATGTATTGAGGGTTATTATACTGCGCATTACCAATCTCCTAGACAGATGACCTGCTTATGGGGAAAATTGCTACTTCAGGGAAAACCCCAATGCTGCAACATGAGATGACCCCATGTGATGAAGAAAGGAACGTTTGAGAGCACAAAACCGAGAAACGAACTTTTTTCTTCTTAGTTTGTACATAGTTCGAGTAGCTGGGCCTTTTCTGTTATTTATTTTTCTAGTTCATTCATTTTTTCTCTTTCATCTACCACGTTTTGAGCCCCATTTTTGTAATTGTGATGGCTCAGAGATGCTAGGCATTTGATTACTCTTAAGATTATATGATACTGTTTTCAACCGCTCTTGTGGTTGATATCAAGAGTTGTAATACCAGAATGTGAATCCTAATCATTTGCTCTGTGTTATTCCACAGCTATTTTCTTTCGATTTTGTTTATGGTGAACTTGTACGAGTAATCTATGGGAAAATCTACACATGCTATTGTTAAGAATGTATCTTGCTTCGAACCTGCTCCAAATCCTGGTTCGGATGGGCTTTAAATTCTGCTGAAAACTCGCCTGTTAGGGAGTGTTGCAAAAACTTCTGTTTTTAGAATAAATAATTTATTGTCGCAGAATGGAGAATTGGAAGATGGTAGTGTTTGCAAATAGAAACTAAAAGTTGAATAAGTTAAAAGTAAGTGCTTGCTGAATAAGTTGTAAAATTGTTTTATTGGTGTAAAATAATTTTAAGTCATATAGAAGTAGAGATTTTCACACTTTATGATTTTTATATTCAGTATTCTGGTTCTGGTTGTATCCATTGTTCAACTCAATGTATAATCTCATTAGCTGAAGCTCTTTATATTTTTTTTTTTTTTGCTTCAAAATAACAAGTGGAGTATTTCCAGGATTGTCCAGAACACAGTGGGGATGCAAATGATACCAGTGCAGATAGTGGTATATAAACTTTACATTTAAAGCTTCCCATGGAATTTGGGATAAAGAAAGAACATTTTGCAAAAGGAAAGTGGTTCTCTTTGAGTGGAGGCTCTTTAAATAAGGAACATATTCCATAAGGTATTATTGTTGCATCTAATTTTTTATGCAGCTGATTCCTTTTGGCTTGAAAGTTCTACTTTTTCTCAAGCTGTGTCACATATTTTGAAATTGTCTTGTCCCACAGGCTTCTCAGAATATGAATTGGATGGTTATGAGATAAAGGCGAATTTTAACATAAAGTTCTTGCTTTCTAAACTGATGGAATGATCAAAGCTTGAAAAAAGAAAAAGTGATTCTCAGCTTCTAGGTGGAAGCTGAGAATCACTTTTTTCCCCCGGAGTTTGCAAAGTCTCAGTCTTATGATACATTCATTATCATGAAAGTGATAAGTTTTCTTGATTGATCAGTAGTACAAAGATTTTGAACTCATGGACAAACAGGATAAAGGGAATGAACCTTGCATTGGATAATAATATTACATTAGGAAATACAATATCCACAATTTACATTAAATTGATGCCGAAACTTGACTGAGTTATTCAAGATCATGCTGATTTTCCACATACTGAAACCCACTGATTGAATTCTACTAAATCTCCTTTTCAGCTACATAAAGGCCAACATGATGAGCCATGTCAAGGAGAAAACTGCCAGAGTCCCTGCAAAACAACATCTTGTCAGATTCCAAGAAACAGGCTTCAATAGTAAGAAAGTTACAAAAAACTACCGAGGTTTAGCATAATTACAAAAAAACTACCGAGGTTTAGCATAATTACAAAAAAACTCAGTTATCTTTCAAAATTTACGTACCGGTTTTCCAGGGGAGAAATTTTGAACCATAGCTCCAAGATTCTCCTAAGAAACAATCTGTAGTTGTATTCAGCCCACCAGGACAGTTACAAGCAAAAGACTTGTAAGCATCACTATTAAATCCACACACTCCATTACTCTTCTCACAGCTCGCGCATAATCCCGGATAATCATTATCGAAATTGAACTTGTACTTAACTGCAATCCCATAGTTCCATCCCTGAGGATTAGATTCCTGTCCATTGTACCCATACAACGCCGAATAAGACGTGCATTGCAGTTTCTCCAAGTCCATCTCGAACGAAGGGCCAAGATCAACCGGCGTGTACACACAGCACGTCGAAATCGGTAAACTTAGCCTGCTGATCGCCTCACAAGAATACAGCAAGCTGCAAATAGATCCGCCCTGAGAATCGCACATAGGAAAACTCGAATTTTTACCATTTCCACCTCTGTAAATTGAGGAAGTTGGCGAGCAATCGAGAAGCGCGAAAACAGTGTCGTCGTGGAAGCTAAAGGGGGCGTCCCAGTTTAGGCCGAAGCCTTTGCTGGGCTGTGTGCAAGAGCAAGTTGAGATGGTTGGATCAGAAATGTAGATGACTTGGGTGTTGTAGTCTATGGATGTTATTGGGTAGCAGCCAGTGTGAGTTGAGAATGTGAGCTGCTGTTGTTGTTGGTTGCATGTTATGTACGGTTGGAAACGTGGATCGCCACAGCCAGGGCCGGTGCCGAAGGGGTACTTGATTGGGAGTTTGCCACAGGTTTTTTGACAGGTTTGGGATGAGATTAGGGTTGGGAGAAATATGAGTAGAACTGAAGAAAGTAGAGTGGTGATGGATGGATTTTTGGGGTTCATTGTGTGAGTGAATAGAGAGTTGAGAAAGAGTGGGATAGAAAGACAAGTGATTCTAAGTGAAGGAGTTGGGTTCAAATATATAGATGTATTGTATGGTCCATGTTTCCATTGTTTGCCCTTGGTTGTATTGGTTGGATGTACTTAGAACTATTGTAGGTAGGTTTGAAGGACTTTTTCTTGAGAATGTCAGCAAATATTGAATTATGTTATGTTGGTGTATGAGTAATAAGTGACTGACAAAGTACAGAGGATTTCTAATGTAAATTTTAGGGTGCATTTGGCTGGAGGGATTTGGGAGGAAGAATTTGAAATCCTTAGCTAAATTCACACATTTATTTGGCATATAAATTCAAATCAATGGATTTCACTCTTTAAGTTTTAGTTCATTTTCAAAGGATTTTAAATCCTTCCCAAAATCTGGTCATTTGAAATACATTCTCTTTTTCCCTTTATGCTCACTTGTATATTCACACACACTGCACATATTTACACACACTGCATGCATTTACACACACTACACACATTCACACACACTGCACACATTTACACACACAATACACACACTCACACACTTACAAACACTGCACACATTTACACACATTGCACACATATTTACACATAATAAAAGTTATATATTTCATATTTTATTAGTGTATAAAAATATAATTATTTATAAAATAATAAGATTATATCTTTTATTTTTATTTAGTAAATGTCAATTAAGAAAATGAATACAACTTTTAAATTTTTTTTTTTATCAAAATTTACAATGGATTTGAAATCTTTACACAAATCCATATCATCCAAACAAAAAGTGGATTTCAAATCCAAGGGGTATAAAATCCATTCATTTGAAATCACTTGGAATTTCAAATCCCTGCACCCAAATGGTCTCTTAGGGTTATTTATAGAAACTACCCCTGAGATTTGGCTAACCTGTTATCTTTCAAAATCATAAAGATCCCCTTGACAATTGTTTCGATTTTACTAATTGTACCATCAAGGAGGGCATTTGTTAAATAAATACAAATCTCAAGGGGGTGTTTGTAGTGTTTGTAGCACTTTTAGGGGATATTTGAAATTTTGAAAGATAAATGGAGTTTTTTGTAATTAGATTATACCTCAAGAATAGTTTTTGTAATTGTTCCTAAATTTTATATATTGCATTCTTGATTGAATTAATTGTTTAAATGATGGGGTTGAGGGTGGCCAGTGCCTATAAATATTGTCTGTTTTGGCTTCATCTCGGATCATAGTTTCTATACCACCTTCTATATCATCATTCAGACGAATAACACGTGTGGGTAATTGGATATATTAAAACAATTAACGATATATGTCATTCATCCGACTACCCCCCTGCGCCTCCTGGTTTTATTTTGAAAAAGGCGCTCTCGGGGAAACACCTAAAAAAGACGCCTTTTTCGCGTGTTCGATCGATGTAGGATGTATTTCTTTTCAGCATCATCCATAACAAATTTATGCATAAAGTATATACATGTCGACATTTGATACAATATCCTGTCCAAAATATATCAGCTACGTGGTGGTTCGGTTTTTGGGATAAAAGTTCACTTCATTTCAAGACCTTGGCTTATATCCAAATATGTAATGCATAATTATCTACTTTTTTTATTTTTTTAAAAATAAAATGAATAATTTGCTCTTCTTACATAATATGGATTTATTTTTCAGCTTTACTTTCGGTTGGAGGATTGCTAGCTTTTGGTGTCACCAATCTCAATACATTTGATGTTTTCAATCCATAAATTTGCACAAATTGCAAGAGTAATTCTTATTCTTAATATACTTGTCACAAATTAAATTTTATTACTCATGACTTAGGACTGGTCTAACACTCTAATTAAATTACAAGGTGAAGATCCCAAGTAGCAATGTTGATGCAGAAACAAGCATATGTTCTGAACTAAAGCTTCTTACTATTATTTTCGGATCATTGGGTTTGAGCTATGGATGTGAATTCTCTTCAGTTTATAGTTAATCATATGAGTATTCAATTGTCAAACAATTTGAAAAAGACTTATTACTTATAGTGACATTCTAATAATTTATATGTATTTTTGGTATGTGTTATTCTTTCGCTAGGCACGGTTATTTATAAATTTTGCCTTTTGATTTCTCCACATGATTTTCGGATCTTCTCAATTGTCGGTGCATGAATTTTCTCCCTCGGGAATACCCAACTCTATTTGTTTTATTATTTAACTAATGTTGATTATGCACATATGAAAGCAGCAGTTGTGATGATGATTAACTCAACAATGAACAAATTCAATAAATATATCAAGAAATTCATGCAAAATGTTTTTTTTAAGTGTCAATATGTGATTTGTTTAATAAGTATATATGTATGTTAATTTTATCTAGTTTGATTGATTTTGACTGGTTTAGTAACTAAAATCAACTTGACTGATAATTTGTTAGTCCCAACTCCCAATACTCAGATATGGTCTTTATGACAATAGTGCTTTCATAGATTTTTTTTTTGTTATATTACTAATAACTTGATTTTGTGAATTAATAAAAAAATGGGTAATATGACTATTTTAATTATTAATCTATACCAACTTTTAATTTTTGCTTTCATAATTTTTTATGCTTGCTCTAGCATTTTGCTATTGGTATTACAACTCTAATATGAGAGGTCCTCAAGGCCAAGACCTCAACTCCGCCACAAAAGTTAGCTTATGAGTGGAGGTTTGATCCTAATTTTAAGTATCAATCCACAATTGTTTGTGGACCCCATGTGGGATCGTTGTCATCCCCTTGACTAGCCTGGCGTCCGCGGAAGACTCTCACTTCGGAATCTTCTCAACACCAAGTAGCCTTTTTCCTTTTGGACGACTTCACTTCGGACCTTATCAAGCGCTAGGTAGCCTTTTTCCCCTTGGATGGCTCTACTCCGGACTCTTCTCGGCACCATGTAGCACTTTTTCCTTAGACGACCTCGCTCCGAACCTTATCAAGCATCAGATAGCCCTTTCATACAACACACCGACTCTCAATCAAAGCACCGATGATAGACCCTCGAGGCCAGTATCATAAGTCTACCACAAAAGTTAAATCATAAGTGAAGGTTTGACCATAACTTT
Organism: Rehmannia glutinosa; assembly: GCA_016081115.2. Lineage (NCBI taxonomy): Eukaryota > Viridiplantae > Streptophyta > Magnoliopsida > Lamiales > Orobanchaceae > Rehmannia > Rehmannia glutinosa. Next base: position 17,685,255 of record CM071926.1, on the reverse strand, counting down.
AGGTACCAATCTATAATTTGTGGACCCAACGTGGGATCGCATCATAATACAACTTATTCCTATTTCTATTTGATTCAAAACTTGTTCTCTAGTTGGACCTTTTTTTGCAATCTGTATTCATTCCGGATCCATACAGTAGGGGTACCCCATAAGCCCTTAAACTCAGTTATAGCCCATACCTAACTCCTGATTGGGCTGTGAAGATAGCCCAAAATTTAAAAGAGCCCATAAAGTCACCAAAACAAACAATATTTCGAAAGTTTCAAACATTCGAAGACCTGAAGCAGCTATAGCTCGCCTTCTTCAGCACCCTCTCCTCCTGCAGGTTGCCTCGAAAACACTTTGATGTCCGGATTCATTAAAATTAGAAGTTATAATTTGTTATGAAAGCAAAAGTTATGATTAAATGGGCTTTCTCTTTCCTTTTTTTAATGACGTGCAAAGATTTCTCTTTTCCTTTTTTCATTCCCCCCAGAGGATTCTGATAAAATTGCATGATTAGTATAAATTTATACGGAAATTTAACTTTTACTATGTCAGCTCCATTGTTTCTCTGTGATTTTATCTAAACTTTTTAGTATTTTGGTGGTTCAACCTTTAGCAGATACTATGAAATACATTGCATTGTGTGCTCGTTACGTATTTGATGAAATACCTTGAGTGATTTCTTGAGCTAAGTAATTCTATGTGCAATATATTCTTAGTCCCGAAAATGCATTTTGATCTGGCATGCACGGATTAGCAATTAAATGAAGGTGTTAGGGATTAAACTACTTCGATTGTTTGGTTTAATCATCGATGAGAAATCAAAGTTGTACAAAATATGATATTGTGTGCATTCTGGTTACATTGAAGTAAAGTTCTCGTTTCTAATTCGACATAAGCCTAGGTGCTAGTTGATTGACCTTCTGGAACTGTTAAAGGAAGTTGTGGAGCAATAGCATGCTTGAGGCCTGCTCTGATAATGAATGTATTTGAAATTATCATATGGTAAAATTTTGAAACTCCATCAAATGTCGATTTGTTTCCTGATGGAAGATTGAGTTAGCTGTGAGAGTTATGCATGAAAGTAATCTTTTTGATTCTCCTGATACTTAGTCATTGGTTCTTGCAAACTTCGACTTTTTGAGTAACATTTGAATTATAAGATGATATCATTGATAGGAAGACTGTTGTGTCATAGCAGTTCTTGGTATACCAAGGAAGTCATCTGTTGTGTGTAAGCTCTTTTGCCTGTGATCATCTATATGGTAGTTTTTTGGTAATTGAATGTTGAGTATTCGCTAATTAACTTTATTAATGTTGTAATGACATAAGAGTAATGCCATTATTTCGTGTATTAGGTGAGGCGGTGATTAGTTAGCCTGCAGGGAGGTACTTCAAATCAGACATGTAAGTTTTGAAATCATATTGATGGATCTCTTCCACCAGCATGAAGAGGCATCCCATCATCCTTTCAGATTACTGTCATCAAGTCTTTTCTTGTTATTTACACCCAAGTTTAAGTAGAGGTCATCTCTCATTCTTACGCTTTTCAAGTTCTTCCTCCTTTTGGTTAACCGGTCTGAGATCTTTTCCTGATTATTCACCAAAGAAACCTACTATAAAAGACTCGAATTTGTCCACCGTATCTCAACTGTCATCAAGCAACACTGCTGTGAGCCCTTTCGCCGAATTCTGAAGCCCTTTGAATCCAAATTCAGGCCTGACCATCTCATTTGGGTTCTCATGGACATTAAAAATGATTACAGTCTAGTCGTCAATTTATTTGACTGGTCATGCATTAGAAGGTACCCATCGCTTGAAGCGTGCTGCATCGTTATTCAAATTGCTGTTGCTGCAAATGATCTAAAGATGGCTCAGAAACTTTTTCATGAATTCTGGACAAAACCCAGTATTGATGGCAATATGTCAGTCTCCCAGTTTCTTGAAAAGTTAATATACACTTACAAGGATTGGGGTTCAAATCCCTATGTGTTTGACATTTTTTTCCAAGCTCTTATTGAAAGTGGACACCTTGACAATGCGAGAAAGCTCTTTGATAATATGTTAAATTATGGTGTGGTTCTCTCTCTTGATTCATGTAACATGTATCTCTCCAGACTCTCAAAAGATATTGATGGTCCCAAAATGTCATTAGAGGTTTTCCGTGAATTTTCTGAAGTGGGTATTCAGTGGAATACTGTATCATATAATATAATTCTATACTCGCTTTGTCAATTAGGCAACACCAGAGAAGCTCATAACCTACTTTTGCAAATGGATTTAAGAGGTTGCAGTCCTGATGCTGTCAGTTACAGTACAGTAATCAATGGATATTGTAATCAAGGAGAACTTCGCTCGGTGCTAAAAATTGTTGAAAATATGCGACAGAAAGGTTTGAAACCAAATGCATTTACCTTTAACAGTTTAATATTTCTTCTGTGCAAGACTGGTAAACTGGTAGATGCAGAGAAGGTGTTGAGGGAGATGATTTCTCAAGGAGTTTTTCCTGATAATGTAGTCTACACGACTCTCATTGACGGCTTCAGCAAAATGGGAAATGTTTCTTCTGCACACAGAATGTATGATGAAATGCAGAGTCAGAATATTATTCCTGATTTTATCACTTACACTGCTCTTATTTGTGGCTTTTGTCAGAATGGGAAAGTAGCAGAAGCAGACAAGCTCTTTCATGAAATGCTTAATATCGGGTTAAAAGCAGATGAATTTACTTATACCACGCTTATTGACGGTTATTGCAAAGTAGGTGAAATTAAAAGGCATTCTCTTCACACTGAGATGATTCAGATGGGCCTAATTCCAAATGTAGTCACGTACACTGCACTGGTTGATGGGCTCTGTAAACAGGGGGAGGTTGATACAGCAAACGAACTTCTTCACGAGATGTGTGGAAAAGGACTTGTTCTTAACATTTACACGTGCAATGCACTTCTCAACGGTCTTTGTAAATCCGGGAATATAATGCAAGCAGTGAAATTGATGAAAGATATGGAGGTGGCTGGGATAAAGCCTGATGCTTTTACCTACACTACCCTAATGGATGCTTATAGCAAATCTGGGCAAATGGTTATGGCGCACCAACTGCTTCATGAGATGTTACAGAAGGGGATTAAACCAACTGTTGTGACATTCAATGTTCTAATGAATGGATTTTGTATGTCACGGATGCTAGAAGATGGTCAGAAGCTGCTAAACTGGATGTTGGAGAAGGGTATAATGCCTAATGCCACCACTTATAATTCTCTTATTAAACAACAATGTATTAGAAATGATATGCGTGCAGCCACTGAAGTTTACGGGGTATGTGCCATCAGGGAGTGGCACCAGATGTAAATACCTATAATATACTGATACGAGGGCATTGCAAAGCGAGGAATATGAAGGAAGCATGGTTTTTGCGTAAGGAAATGGTTGAGAAGGGATATAATCTTACAGTTGAGACCTATAATGCATTAATTAAGGGGTTTATAAAAAGGAAAAAGTATATGGAGGCCAGAGAACTTTTTGAAGAGATGAGAAAAAAAGAATTACCTGCAGATAAGGAAATATACTGCATCTTTGCAGAGATGAATTATGAGGAGGGGAACATTGATTTGACTTTGATGCTTTGTGATGAAGCAGTGGAGAAGTGTCTCACTAATAATAGCAAAGGTGGTAGGAGTTAACTCTTATTGCTTGGTTTTTACCTTTGTGGAGTTCGTTTTCACTCTGCGCAATTGGGGTTACTGGCAAGCAATCATTGGAGAACTTTGGTAAATTCTGCTTTTTTATGCTAGTTTTTGTCGTTGAAGCTAGTTGTATGCTAGTTCCTTGAAAGTCACTAATTTGCAAAGGGTGTAAATGATAGGGACTTGGTGACATCTAGATTGCAATTCCACTTCTTGGCATGGCAGATGGGTTTTCTGATACCCTTATGATAAGTAACATGGTATTACTAACGCCATAAGAAAATGCATGAATGTAAAAGTAATGTCTTTTCTCCTTTAGTTTAAAGAAAAAATAGAAGCATCATATATTGGAAATAGAGATGGTTGAAGAACACACATTCTACTTGAAAGATAGACTAAACTCTCGAGAGTTGAAACCAGTGTCTGCTTTCCTGGCTGGCCAGCTCAATTGAATTTGAATATCACTTTTAGAAGTGGCTTAATAATTTGATGAATAATTACTAAGATAATAATATAGATCGGACGAGTGTGTATATATATATATATATATATATATATGTATGTGTGTTTGTGAAAATCTAGATTTTTTTTTGAAATGCATTTAAAAACCATTACCTTGAGGATGTTAAATGGATGGCTAACAGTGGGGTCTAGAGCCACCTGGTTGAAAAAATGTCACATTTAAGTTTCCTTGTGCGCTAGCTGCATTTTGCCCCTAACTGAAGAATATTTGTATGAATCAATTGTTTTGGGCAAGACATGAACGGATTCCTCATGCTTTAACAGTTTAGCTTTTGCAATTCATAACTTCCACTTCATCCTTAGTTTATTAAGGCATTTTAGTGTTGCCAGTTATAATGCCATACCTGGTCAAATGCCTGATTGGGGTATTAAGTAAACCGTTAAATTGAGATAACTTGTGTGATTCCCCTGTCACCCCTGTATCTATTATGCTTTATCAGCACTTATTTTATTTGCCGATTGAATGTTCTACTTTTTCTTAGATCTATATATTTGTTTGTTGCTGTTCAGAGATGCTTGAAGTGGAAGAACGATGACATGATCAGATCTAAATTAAAGTTTTCCCCACATCTATATTTGTACCAGGGTATGTTTGTTGAATCATTCATTAGAATTTGCAGTGCCACCCCTTTGTGTTGCTCATCCATTACCTTGCAATACAGGTCAATGGAATGCTTGGTCCTTGGGAAAAGAGGCTGGACGAATCTTGCCTATAAAGATATACAAACATATTGAAAGCTCACATAGTGCCATCCTGAGATCTGGATAAGAACTTTATGATGCCTTGTGGATTATGATGGCGATTATATAATTATCAAAGAATGTGCTTTTGGTCAGTTCTTAGAGTGTACTTGTGCCCTTGTTAAAGTTACGGGATAATTACGAACTACCCTTGTGGTTTAGCCTAATCACAACAAACTCCAGTCATCTTTCAAAATTACAAATACCCTTAAAGTGTTACAAACACTCCCTTGGTTTGCATTTACATAACTAATACCTCCATGTTGAGGGTCAATTTGTAAAATAGAAACAAATGTCAATGGGGTATTTGTAATTTTGAAAGATAACTGCAATTTTTTGTAATTAAGTTAAACCTCAGGGGTAGTATTTTGTAATTAACTCGAAAGCTATTGAAGTTTGGAGATTTATGCCTAAGGATTTCTTTGAAGTAGAGCTGTGATGGCCAATGCACCTACTTTTGACATGCAACTGGCATCTAATGCTCCGATACGAAGCAAATGGCAATGAGAAGTAATAAGAGTTCCCACTAAAGGCCCAGAGGAAGGAGCTTTGGGCAACAGAGTGCAGATATTAAATACTAAATGAATGCTACTCTTTATACATTTCAGCTCAGCATGTGAAGAACCACAAGATTGGATTCTGAATTATCTGGACATTATTCTTGTAATGTGACAATAGAAATTGGCCATTAAGGAAAACTTGGGATGAAGTATCATCCAAGTGTGGTAGCTCTGTTGTTGTCAATGCCCTATCAGAATTGGCTATGCATACTTGGTGTAATAGGGCTTTCTGTTGCTGGTTATCTATTGTTAGCAATGTACAATAAACAAAGGCCCCTTAATTCGATGAGGCCATTACTGTTATGTTTGTCGATGACAATTTATTTTGACCAGAAATGGATGGTCTTTCTCTTATTTCTCCTTTTCTCCCAGTTTGTTATTGTTTAATATTTAGGAGTAATTACAAAAAAAGTTTAGGCTAATTACAATAAAAACTCAGTTATCTTTCAAGTTTACAAATACCATATTGACATTTGTTTTTATTTTACAAATTGCCCTCTAAGGGAGTGGTTTTTACCACTTTAAGGGAGTATTTCTAATTTGAAAGATAACTGAATTTTTTTTCTGTAATTAGAATAAACCTTAGTGTTAGTTTTTGTAATTTTCCGTATTATTTATTATTTTTGTTTCTTGAGATTCCCGAGTTGCAAGATATATTGCAAATTTGGGATAAAGAAAGAACATTTTGCAAAAGGAAAGTGGTTCTCTTTGAGTGGAGGCTCTTTAAATAAGGAACATATTCCATAAGGTATTATTGTTGCATCTAATTTTTTATGCAGCTGATTCCTTTTGGCTTGAAAGTTCTACTTTTTCTCAAGCTGTGTCACATATTTTGAAATTGTCTTGTCCCACAGGCTTCTCAGAATATGAATTGGATGGTTATGAGATAAAGGCGAATTTTAACATAAAGTTCTTGCTTTCTAAACTGATGGAATGATCAAAGCTTGAAAAAAGAAAAAGTGATTCTCAGCTTCTAGGTGGAAGCTGAGAATCACTTTTTTTCCCCGGAGTTTGCAAAGTCTCAGTCTTATGATACATTCATTATCATGAAAGTGATAAGTTTTCTTGATTGATCAGTAGTACAAAGATTTTGAACTCATGGACAAACAGGATAAAGGGAATGAACCTTGCATTGGATAATAATATTACATTAGGAAATACAATATCCACAATTTACATTAAATTGATGCCGAAACTTGACTGAGTTATTCAAGATCATGCTGATTTTCCACATACTGAAACCCACTGATTGAATTCTACTAAATCTCCCTTTTCAGCTACATAAAGGCCAACATGATGAGCCATGTCAAGGAGAAAACTGCCAGAGTCCCTGCAAAACAACATCTTGTCAGATTCCAAGAAACAGGCTTCAATAGTAAGAAAGTTACAAAAAACTACCGAGGTTTAGCATAATTACAAAAAAACTACCGAGGTTTAGCATAATTACAAAAAAACTCAGTTATCTTTCAAAATTTACGTACCGGTTTTCCAGGGGAGAAATTTTGAACCATAGCTCCAAGATTCTCCTAAGAAACAATCTGTAGTTGTATTCAGCCCACCAGGACAGTTACAAGCAAAAGACTTGTAAGCATCACTATTAAATCCACACACTCCATTACTCTTCTCACAGCTCGCGCATAATCCCGGATAATCATTATCGAAATTGAACTTGTACTTAACTGCAATCCCATAGTTCCATCCCTGAGGATTAGATTCCTGTCCATTGTACCCATACAACGCCGAATAAGACGTGCATTGCAGTTTCTCCAAGTCCATCTCGAACGAAGGGCCAAGATCAACCGGCGTGTACACACAGCACGTCGAAATCGGTAAACTTAGCCTGCTGATCGCCTCACAAGAATACAGCAAGCTGCAAATAGATCCGCCCTGAGAATCGCACATAGGAAAACTCGAATTTTTACCATTTCCACCTCTGTAAATTGAGGAAGTTGGCTGTTGGACCTCTAGCGCTACTCGGATTGACGACTGTCCCCACAAACCAACATGAGTCTTTTCTAGCGCGTTTTGTCCTCACTCACGCCGCACCGAAAACTTCCCGGAGGGTCACCCATCCCATGTCTACTCCAGGCCAAGCACGCTTAACCTCGTAGTTTCTATGTAATGGGCACCGAAAAGAAGATGCATCTGTTGGTATAGTAGTCCAAATCATATCCTTTAAGCTATCCTTTAACTATGCAATCCAACGCTCACGAGTTCGAATCGCGGGCCGCGCGCCTTTTTAAAGCCCATTGCGGCGAGGATCTTGGACCAAATCCCAACAATCCCCCTCCCAAAGACTCACAAGATCTCGGCTCCAAGATTGCTTGGCAACCTCCGCCGCCGCCAAACTTCCCGCTTCTAACGCCAACTTCTTCGGCCTCAGTCGTCACGCAGCCTCTCTCGATTAAACACCCAAAGAACCTACACCTTCGGGCCCATCTGTTTACCTCAACCGCCACCCTGCAACTTACCCTTCGCCTGTCCACCCAAAGAACCTACACCTTCGCCCGATGTCTATTTTACCTCGATTCCATCATCCGCAACCTACCCTTCATTCCTGGTCCACCCAAAGAACCTACACCTTCACTCCAAACCGTTTTACCTCGATTACGCTCGCCACCTGGCAACCTACCCTTCCGCTTCCGGTCCGTTTACCTCCGTTGCGCACAAGACAAAGATCTCGCCTCCACCGCTCCTAAGAACCTCCACTCCAAATAAGTCAGCGTCTTCCAAGGGAATTCGAACTCGTGACTGCTCGATACCAGCTTGTTGGACTCTAGCTACTTGGATTGGGACGATCGTCCCCACAAACCAACATGAGTCTTTTCTAGCGCGTTTGTCCTCACTCACGCCAAGCACTCGAAAACTTCCCAGAGGTCACCCATCCCATGTCTACTCCCGCAGCCAAGACGCTTAACCTCGAGTTTCTATGTAATGGGCACCGAAAAGAAGATGCATCTGTTGGTATAGGTAGTCCAAATCATATCCTTTAAGCTATCCTTTAACTATGCAATCCAGCGCTCACGAGTTCGGTCGCGGGCGCGCCGCGCGCCTCTTTTAAAGCCCATTGCAGGGCAGATCTTTGGGGACCAAATCCCAACATTGGCGAGCAATCGAGAAGCGCAAAAACATTAATGTCGTGTGGAAGCTAAAGGGGCGTCCCGTTTAGGCCAAGCCTTTCTTGGGTGTGCAAAAGAGCAAGTTGAGATGGTTGGATCGAAATGTAGATGACTTGGGTGTTGTAGTCTATGGATGTTATTGGGTAGCGGCTTGAGTGTGAGTTGAGAATGTGAGTCATTGTTGTTGTTGGTTGCATGTTATGTACGGTTGAACGTGGATCGCCACAGCCAGGGCCCGTCTTCTGAAGGGGTACTTGATTGGGAGTTTGCCACGGTTTTTTGACAGGTTTGGGATGAGATTAGGGTTGGGAGAAATATGAGTAGAATCAAGAAAGTAGAGTGGTGATGGATGGATTTTTGGGGTTCATTGTGTGAGTGAATAGAGAGTTGAGAAAGAGTGGGATAGAAAGACAAGTGATTCTAAGTGAAGGAGTTGGGTTCAAATATATGATGTATTGTATGGTCCATGTTTCCATTGTTTGCCCTTGGTTGTATTGGTTGGATGTACTTAGAACTATTGTAGGTAGGTTTGAAGGACTTTTTCTTGAGAATGTCAGCAAATATTGAATTATGTTATGTTGGTGTATGAGTAATAAGTGACTGACAAAGTACAGAGGATTTCTAATGTAAATTTTAGGGTGCATTTGGTCGGAGGGATTTGGGAGGAAGAATTTGAAATCCTTAGCTAAATTCACACATTTATTTGGCATATAAATTCAAATCAATGGATTTCACTCTTTAAGTTTTAGTTCATTTTCAAAGGATTTTAAATCCTTCCCAAAATCTGGTCATTTGAAATACATTCTCTTTTTCCCTTTATGCTCACTTGTATATTCACACACACCGCACATATTTACACACACCGCATGCATTTACACACACTACACACATTCACACACACCGCACACATTTACACACACAATACACACACTCACACACTTACAAACACGCACACATTTACACACATTGCACACATATTTACACATAATAAAAGTTATATATTTCATATTTTATTAGTGTATAAAAATATAATTATTTATAAAATAATAAGATTATATCTTTTATTTTTATTTAGTAAATGTCAATTAAGAAAATGAATACAACTTTTAAATTTTTTTTTATCAAAATTTACAATGGATTTGAAATCTTTACACAAATCCATATCATCCAAAACAAAAAGTGGATTTCAAATCCAAGGGGTACAAAATCCATTCATTTGAAATCACTTGGAATTTCAAATCCCTGCACCCAAATGGTCTCTTAGGGTTATTTATAGAAACTACCCCTGAGATTTGGCTAACCCGTTATCTTTCAAAATCATAAAGATCCCCTTGACAATTGTTTCGATTTTACTAATTGTACCATCAAGGAGGGCATTTGTTAAATAAATACAAATCTCAAGGGGGTGTTTGTAGTGTTTGTAGCACTTTTAGGGGATATTTGAAATTTTGAAAGATAAATGGAGTTTTTGTAATTAGATTATACCTCAAGAATAGTTTTTGTAATTGTTCCTAAATTTTATATATTGCATTCTTGATTGAATTAATTGTTTAAATGATGGGGTTGAGGGTGGCCAGTGCCTATAAATATTGTCCTGCTTTTGGCTTCATCTCGGATCATAGTTTCTATACCACCTTCTATATCATCATTCGATTTAATAACACGTGTGGGTAATTGGATATATTAAAACAATTAACGATATATGTCATTCATCCGACTACCCCCTGCCTCCTGGTTTTATTTTGAAAAAGGCGCTCTCGGGGAAACACCTAAAAAAGACGCCTTTTTCGCGTGTTCGATCGATGTAGGATGTATTTCTTTTCAGCATCATCCATAACAAATTTATGCATAAAGTATATACATGTCGACATTTGATACAATATCCTGTCCAAAATATATCAGCTACGTGGTGGTTCGGTTTTTGGGATAAAAGTTCACTTCATTTCAAGACCTTGGCTTATATCCAAATATGTAATGCATAATTATCTACTTTTTTTATTTTTTTAAAAATAAAATGAATAATTTGCTCTTCTTACATAATATGGATTTATTTTTCAGCTTTACTTTCGGTTGGAGGATTGCTAGCTTTTGGTGTCACCAATCTCAATACATTTGATGTTTTCAATCCATAAATTTGCACAAATTGCAAGAGTAATTCTTATTCTTAATATACTTGTCACAAATTAAATTTTATTACTCATGACTTAGGACTGGTCTAACACTCTAATTAAATTACAAGGTGAAGATCCCAAGTAGCAATGTTGATGCAGAAACAAGCATATGTTCTGAACTAAAGCTTCTTACTATTATTTTCGGATCATTGGGTTTGAGCTATGGATGTGAATTCTCTTCAGTTTATAGTTAATCATATGAGTATTCAATTGTCAAACAATTTGAAAAAGACTTATTACTTATAGTGACATTCTAATAATTTATATGTATTTTTGGTATGTGTTATTCTTTCGCTAGGCACGGTTATTTATAAATTTTGCCTTTTGATTTCTCCACATGATTTTCGGATCTTCTCAATTGTCGGTGCATGAATTTTCTCCCTCGGGAATACCCAACTCTATTTGTTTTATTATTTAACTAATGTTGATTATGCACATATGAAAGCAGCAGTTGTGATGATGATTAACTCAACAATGAACAAATTCAATAAATATATCAAGAAATTCATGCAAAATGTTTTTTTTAAGTGTCAATATGTGATTTGTTTAATAAGTATATATGTATGTTAATTTTATCTAGTTTGATTGATTTTGACTGGTTTAGTAACTAAAATCAACTTGACTGGTCCCAACTCCCAATACTCAGATATGGTCTTTATGACAATAGTGCTTTCATAGATTTTTTTTTTGTTATATTACTAATAACTTGATTTTGTGAATTAATAAAAAAATGGGTAATATGACTATTTTAATTATTAATCTATACCAACTTTTAATTTTTGCTTTCATAATTTTTTATGCTTGCTCTAGCATTTTGCTATTGGTATTACAACTCTAATATGAGAGGTCCTCAAGGCCAAGACCTCAACTCCGCCACAAAAGTTAGACTTTATGAGTGGAGGTTTGATCCTAATTTTAAGTATCAATCCACAATTGTTTGTGGACCCCATGTGGATCGTTGTCATCCCTTGACTAGCTCCGCGTCCCGGAAGACTCTCACTTGGAATCTTCTCAACACCAAGTAGCCTTTTTTCCTTTTGGACGACTTCACTTCGGACCTTATCAAGCGCTAGGTAGCCTTTTTCCCCTTGGATGGCTCTACTCCGGACTCTTCTCGGCACCATGTAGCACTTTTTCCTTAGATGACCTCAACAAGAACCTTATCAAGATCGATAGCCCTTTCATACAACACACCGACTCTCAATCAAAGACTGGCAGATGATAGACCTCGAGGCCGATCATAAGTCTACCACAAAGTTAAATCATAAGTGAAGGTTTGGTACATAACTTTAGGTGCCAATCTATAATTTGTGGACCCAACGTGGGATCGCATCATAATACAACTTATTCCTATTTCTATTTGATTCAAAACTTGTTCTCTAGTTGGACCTTTTTTTGCAATCTGTATTCATTCCGGATCCATACAGTAGGGGTACCCCATAAGCCCTTAAACTCAGTTATAGCCCATACCTAACTCCTGATTGGGCTGTGAAGATAGCCCAAAATTTAAAAGAGCCCATAAAGTCACCAAAACAAACAATATTTCGAAAGTTTCAAACATTCGAAGACCTGAAGCAGCTATAGCTCGCCTTCTTCAGCACCCTCTCCTCCTGCAGGTTGCCTCGAAAACACTTTGATGTCCGGATTCATTAAAATTAGAAGTTATAATTTGTTATGAAAGCAAAAGTTATGATTAAATGGGCTTTCTCTTTCCTTTTTTTAATGACGTGCAAAGATTTCTCTTTTCCTTTTTTCATTCCCCCCAGAGGATTCTGATAAAATTGCATGATTAGTATAAATTTATACGGAAATTTAACTTTTACTATGTCAGCTCCATTGTTTCTCTGTGATTTTATCTAAACTTTTTAGTATTTTGGTGGTTCAACCTTTAGCAGATACTATGAAATACATTGCATTGTGTGCTCGTTACGTATTTGATGAAATACCTTGAGTGATTTCTTGAGCTAAGTAATTCTATGTGCAATATATTCTTAGTCCCGAAAATGCATTTTGATCTGGCATGCACGGATTAGCAATTAAATGAAGGTGTTAGGGATTAAACTACTTGATTGTTTGGTTTAATCATCGATGAGAAATCAAAGTTGTACAAAATATGATATTGTGTGCATTCTGGTTACATTGAAGTAAAGTTCTCGTTTCTAATTCGACATAAGCCTAGGTGCTAGTTGATTGACCTTCTGGAACTGTTAAAGGAAGTTGTGGAGCAATAGCATGCTTGAGGCCTGCTCTGATAATGAATGTATTTGAAATTATCATATGGTAAAATTTTGAAACTCCATCAAATGTCGATTTGTTTCCTGATGGAAGATTGAGTTAGCTGTGAGAGTTATGCATGAAAGTAATCTTTTGATTCTCCTGATACTTAGTCATTGGTTCTTGCAAACTTCGACTTTTTGAGTAACATTTGAATTATAAGATGATATCATTGATAGGAAGACTGTTGTGTCATAGCAGTTCTTGGTATACCAAGGAAGTCATCTGTTGTGTGTAAGCTCTTTTGCCTGTGATCATCTATATGGTAGTTTTTTGGTAATTGAATGTTGAGTATTCGCTTAATTAACTTTATTAATGTTGTAATGACATAAGAGTAATGCCATTATTTCGTGTATTAGGTGAGGCGGTGATTAGTTAGCCTGCAGGGAGGTACTTCAAATCAGACATGTAAGTTTTGAAATCATATTGATGGATCTCTTCCACCAGCATGAAGAGGCATCCCATCATCCTTTCAGATTACTGTCATCAAGTCTTTTCTTGTTATTTACACCCAAGTTTAAGTAGAGGTCATCTCTCATTCTTACGCTTTTCAAGTTCTTCCTCCTTTTGGTTAACCGGTCTGAGATCTTTTCCTGATTATTCACCAAAGAAACCTACTATAAAAGACTCAATTTGTCCACCGTATCTCAACTGTCATCAAGCAACACTGCTGTGAGCCCTTTCGCGAATTCTGAAGCCCTTTGAATCCAAATTCAGGCCTGACCATCTCATTTGGGTTCTCATGGACATTAAAAATGATTACAGTCTAGTCGTCAATTTATTTGACTGGTCATGCATTAGAAGGTACCCATCGCTTGAAGCGTGCTGCATCGTTATTCAAATTGCTGTTGCTGCAAATGATCTAAAGATGGCTCAGAAACTTTTTCATGAATTCTGGACAAAACCCAGTATTGATGGCAATATGTCAGTCTCCCAGTTTCTTGAAAAGTTAATATACACTTACAAGGATTGGGGTTCAAATCCCTATGTGTTTGACATTTTTTTCCAAGCTCTTATTGAAAGTGGACACCTTGACAATGCCCGAGAAAGCTCTTTGATAATATGTTAAATTATGGTGTGGTTCTCTCTCTTGATTCATGTAACATGTATCTCTCCAGACTCTCAAAAGATATTGATGGTCCCAAAATGTCATTAGAGGTTTTCCGTGAATTTTCTGAAGTGGGTATTCAGTGGAATACTGTATCATATAATATAATTCTATACTCGCTTTGTCAATTAGGCAACACCAGAGAAGCTCATAACCTACTTTTGCAAATGGATTTAAGAGGTTGCAGTCCTGATGCTGTCAGTTACAGTACAGTAATCAATGGATATTGTAATCAAGGAGAACTTAAGCTCGGTGCTAAAAATTGTTGAAAATATGCGACAGAAAGGTTTGAAACCAAATGCATTTACCTTTAACAGTTTAATATTTCTTCTGTGCAAGACTGGTAAACTGGTAGATGCAGAGAAGGTGTTGAGGGAGATGATTTCTCAAGGAGTTTTTCCTGATAATGTAGTCTACACGACTCTCATTGACGGCTTCAGCAAAATGGGAAATGTTTCTTCTGCACACAGAATGTATGATGAAATGCAGAGTCAGAATATTATTCCTGATTTTATCACTTACACTGCTCTTATTTGTGGCTTTTGTCAGAATGGGAAAGTAGCAGAAGCAGACAAGCTCTTTCATGAAATGCTTAATATCGGGTTAAAAGCAGATGAATTTACTTATACCACGCTTATTGACGGTTATTGCAAAGTAGGTGAAATTAAAAGGCATTCTCTCTTCACACTGAGATGATTCAGATGGGCCTAATTCCAAATGTAGTCACGTACACTGCACTGGTTGATGGGCTCTGTAAACAGGGGGAGGTTGATACAGCAAACGAACTTCTTCACGAGATGTGTGGAAAAGGACTTGTTCTTAACATTTACACGTGCAATGCACTTCTCAACGGTCTTTGTAAATCCGGGAATATAATGCAAGCAGTGAAATTGATGAAAGATATGGAGGTGGCTGGGATAAAGCCTGATGCTTTTACCTACACTACCCTAATGGATGCTTATAGCAAATCTGGGCAAATGGTTATGGCGCACCAACTGCTTCATGAGATGTTACAGAAGGGGATTAAACCAACTGTTGTGACATTCAATGTTCTAATGAATGGATTTTGTATGTCACGGATGCTAGAAGATGGTCAGAAGCTGCTAAACTGGATGTTGGAGAAGGGTATAATGCCTAATGCCACCACTTATAATTCTCTTATTAAACAACAATGTATTAGAAATGATATGCGTGCAGCCACTGAAGTTTACCGGGGTATGTGCCATCAGGGAGTGGCACCAGATGTAAATACCTATAATATACTGATACGAGGGCATTGCAAAGCGAGGAATATGAAGGAAGCATGGTTTTTGCGTAAGGAAATGGTTGAGAAGGGATATAATCTTACAGTTGAGACCTATAATGCATTAATTAAGGGATTTATAAAAAGGAAAAAGTATATGGAGGCCAGAGAACTTTTTGAAGAGATGAGAAAAAAAGAATTACCTGCAGATAAGGAAATATACTGCATCTTTGCAGAGATGAATTATGAGGAGGGGAACATTGATTTGACTTTGATGCTTTGTGATGAAGCAGTGGAGAAGTGTCTCACTAATAATAGCAAAGGTGGTAGGAGTTAACTCTTATTGCTTGGTTTTTACCTTTGTGGAGTTCGTTTTCACTCTGCGCAATTGGGGTTACTGGCAAGCAATCATTGGAGAACTTTGGTAAATTCTGCTTTTTATGCTAGTTTTTGTCGTTGAAGCTAGTTGTATGCTAGTTCCTTGAAAGTCACTAATTTGCAAAGGGTGTAAATGATAGGGACTTGGTGACATCTAGATTGCAATTCCACTTCTTGGCATGGCAGATGGGTTTTCTGATACCCTTATGATAAGTAACATGGTATTACTAACGCCATAAGAAAATGCATGAATGTAAAAGTAATGTCTTTTCTCCTTTAGTTTAAAGAAAAAATAGAAGCATCATATATTGGAAATAGAGATGGTTGAAGAACACACATTCTACTTGAAAGATAGACTAAACTCTCGAGAGTTGAAACCAGTGTCTGCTTTCCTGGCTGGCCAGCTCAATTGAATTTGAATATCACTTTTAGAAGTGGCTTAATAATTTGATGAATAATTACTAAGATAATAATATAGATCGGACAGTGTGTATATATATATATATATATATATATATGTATGTGTGTTTGTGAAAATCTAGATTTTTTTTTTGAAATGCATTTAAAAACCATTACCTTGAGGATGTTAAATGGATGGCTAACAGTGGGGTCTAGAGCCACCTGGTTGAAAAAATGTCACATTTAAGTTTCCTTGTGCGCTAGCTGCATTTTGCCCCTAACTGAAGAATATTTGTATGAATCAATTGTTTTGGGCAAGACATGAACGGATTCCTCATGCTTTAACAGTTTAGCTTTTGCAATTCATAACTTCCACTTCATCCTTAGTTTATTAAGGCATTTTAGTGTTGCCAGTTATAATGCCATACCTGGTCAAATGCCTGATTGGGGTATTAAGTAAACCGTTAAATTGAGATAACTTGTGTGATTCCCCTGTCACCCCCTGTATCTATTATGCTTTATCAGCACTTATTTTATTTGCCGATTGAATGTTCTACTTTTTCTTAGATCTATATATTTGTTTGTTGCTGTTCAGAGATGCTTGAAGTGGAAGAACGATGACATGATCAGATCTAAATTAAAGTTTTCCCCACATCTATATTTGTACCAGGGTATGTTTGTTGAATCATTCATTAGAATTTGCAGTGCCACCCTTTGTGTTGCTCATCCATTACCTTGCAATACAGGTCAATGGAATGCTTGGTCCTTGGGAAAAGAGGCTGGACGAATCTTGCCTATAAAGATATACAAACATATTGAAAGCTCACATAGTGCCATCCTGAGATCTGGATAAGAACTTTATGATGCCTTGTGGATTATGATGGCGATTATATAATTATCAAAGAATGTGCTTTTGGTCAGTTCTTAGAGTGTACTTGTGCCCTTGTTAAAGTTACGGGATAATTACTGAACTACCCTTGTGGTTTAGCCTAATCACAACAAACTCCAGTCATCTTTCAAAATTACAAATACCCCTTAAAGTGTTACAAACACTCCCTTGGTTTGCATTTACATAACTAATACCTCCATGTTGAGGGTCAATTTGTAAAATAGAAACAAATGTCAATGGGGTATTTGTAATTTTGAAAGATAACTGCAATTTTTTGTAATTAAGTTAAACCTCAGGGGTAGTATTTTGTAATTAACTCGAAAGCTATTGAAGTTTGGAGATTTATGCCTAAGGATTTCTTTGAAGTAGAGCTGTGATGGCCAATGCACCTACTTTTGACATGCAACTGGCATCTAATGCTCCGATACGAAGCAAATGGCAATGAGAAGTAATAAGAGTTCCCACTAAAGGCCCAGAGGAAGGAGCTTTGGGCAACAGAGTGCAGATATTAAATACTAAATGAATGCTACTCTTTATACATTTCAGCTCAGCATGTGAAGAACCACAAGATTGGATTCTGAATTATCTGGACATTATTCTTGTAATGTGACAATAGAAATTGGCCATTAAGGAAAACTTGGGATGAAGTATCATCCAAGTGTGGTAGCTCTGTTGTTGTCAATGCCCTATCAGAATTGGCTATGCATACTTGGTGTAATAGGGCTTTCTGTTGCTGGTTATCTATTGTTAGCAATGTACAATAAACAAAGGCCCCTTAATTCGATGAGGCCATTACTGTTATGTTTGTCGATGACAATTTATTTTGACCAGAAATGGATGGTCTTTCTCTTATTTCTCCTTTTCTCCCAGTTTGTTATTGTTTAATATTTAGGAGTAATTACAAAAAAGTTTAGGCTAATTACAATAAAAACTCAGTTATCTTTCAAGTTTACAAATACCATATTGACATTTGTTTTTTTTACAAATTGCCCTCTAAGGGAGTGGTTTTTACCACTTTAAGGGAGTATTTCTAATTTGAAAGATAACTGAATTTTTTTCTGTAATTAGAATAAACCTTAGTGTTAGTTTTTGTAATTTTCCGTATTATTTATTATTTTTGTTTCTTGAGATTCCCGAGTTGCAAGATATATTGCAAATAAGATTAGTTACAGATAAAATGGTTGCATGAACTGGATATCAACACTCAGAAGCTGACAGCTGAAAATACAAGTGAAGGTCTATTATCCATCACTATCCTCTCCATTTCAGTACAAGAAAACCTAACGTCACAACAAAAATTTCAACAAAAGCCCAACTGCAGAAACAAAAAGCATCACCACTGAATGTGGATGAAAACAGTGGCCATGAGATGGGACAGACGGAGGATTTGTAGATGCTGCAACTTCCTTTGAGCAAGCATAACTGCATCGGCTTGGACGAACTACTCTGTACACACCACTCTGTGTTAAAATGTAAACATCTTTTCTGTTATCTTCTCCGAATGAAAATATGTACTCTAAAGCAGGAACATTGCTGTTGGGCACCGAGTCACACTTGATGGGAGAATCTGGAGCGCAGCTGAAAGAAATGTCGTTGCTTGTAAAGTTTCCACTGTCTGCAGGGGATTCTGATGCTGCCCAGATATGACTTGCGTACAGATCTCCATACAAGTAACTGATCATAACATATTGAGACAAAGGTACATTAGTTGGACGTGTATAATCAAGATTATTCTAAGGGAATGTTTGCAAAACTTCTACTTTCAGATGAAGTGATTTATTGTAGCAGAAGTGAAAAGTAGTTGAGAATCAGAAGTTGGGAGCATCTGCGAATAAAAGCTAAAAGTTGAATAAATTAAAGGAGAGCGTTTGATGAGTAAGTCGTAAAAGTGCTTTATTTGTATGTAAAAGTCAAACCTAAACCAAAAGCTAAATCAGAAATCTAGAGCACTCTCCTCCTACTTTTAGATTCTGATTAAATATACAAAATCAGAAGCAGAAGTTGACATTTGAAACAACTTTTTTTCCAGCTAAAAGATGACAATCACCATTTTTAAGTATTTGTAACACTCCCTAAAAAAATAAAGATTGATTCTTGTGTTTTACCTTCCATGTGTGCATGGATCGGTCTGTGAACGATAAACGTATCCACCTGATATCGCTGCAGAGCCAAGTTTATTTATATTGGAGTGGCTATATCCCACTACTGGGAAGATTGGGTCTATGGAATTAGCAGAAGTGTTGCCTCCTGGAGTACTCTGAGGCTGAAAAACCATAGGACCTTCGTGAGACGCGCCATCCATAGTTTCCACCCTTGGAGATGATATCAACTTCTTCATATTCATCCTAGAAACACTCAAATTAGGCATATAAGACATCGTATAGAAGTACATTTTATACAGATGATTTAAAAAGGTTTGTAGATAACAGTGTATATGAACCTGTCCAACATCAGCACAGAGGAAGTATGAAGGCCTTTCGAATCAAAGCTACAACGCCAAGGATTTCTCAAACCGTAAGCCCAGATTTCAGGTTCCATTTCTTTATCTTCCGAAAAAGGGTTATCTTGAGGGACAGAATAGTTTCCCCATCGACCTAGCTTAGCTATTTCCTCTTCACCTGAGAACCCCACATTCATTAGAAAGGACTTGTTCATAAAAGTTAGATCATAAGGTATGAGAGTGTTTGCAAAAAACTTCTATTTTTTAGAAGAACTGATTTTCTTGAGCACAAGTAAATTAGTAAAGAAAAAGTTGGTAGTGTTGCAGATATAATGAGTGTTTGGTGAAAAAGCTGTAAAAATGCTTATTTGATTGCAAACACTCCCTATATAGGCTTTAATGTTAATACATACAAGAAGCAGAACTGAAATATAAATAGATTTTTGTGTTTTTGAATACTCACTTGGTATATTATCTACATCAACCCTCAAAATTTTTCCAAGCAGTGACTTCTTTTTCTGTGCAAAATTGTACGGATCACCTTTACTTCCCCCATCTCCCATCATGATATACAAGTAACCATCACCTGGACCAAAAAGAATTTGGCCACCATGATTTGCTGTGAAGGGTAGCCCCAATGTGAAAATTCTTCTTATTTCTTGTGGTCTTGCCCTTTCTGCCTACAAATCATCATAATATATCATTTTAATTTTTATTGTCCATCGTTTTTGATAGGATTAATTACAAAAACTACCCATGAAGTTTAGCTTATTTTCAAAAAAAAAAAAAAAAAAAAAAACAGTTATAGTTCAAAATTATAAATATCCCCTTTACATTTGTTTCTCTTTTACAAATTGCACCCTCAAGAGGGGGCTATGGTTTTAGGGGTATTTGTAATTTCTTAAAGATAACTGCAGTTTTTCGTAATCAGGCTAAACTTCAGGGTAGTTTATGTAATTATACTTATGTATATTCCATTTTTAATCTCATTAGCTGTAAAACAAAAAAAAAAAAAAAAAAAAAAAAAGGAAATTACCATTGATGGGCTTGCAGCAGTTCCATTAGCACTATACTCAGCAATAACAGTATGATATTTGCAAACTTCTCCAGCATCCAAAGAACCAATCTGCGAAGGATCACAGTCGACGTCTGAATTGCATGCACATCTCCCACCACAACCCGGAGACTTTTCTTTGTCGCAATTGAACGACGCAAAAAACCGTCCGTTCGTTGCAAAATCCGGATGAAACGCCATTCCCATCATCCCAAAACTGGTATCGAGATAAACTTGATCCGTTAAGTCAACGAACGGACTTGATTCATCGAGTCCCAACACATCCCCGGAATCTTGTTCAGGAATATTGGCCAACCATATTTTGCCCGCCAGGTTTGAGAAAAAAGCACGGTTTGATCCATCAGGGTGAGCCACCATGTTGATATAAGAACCATTGCCAATTTTCTCGAGACAAATGCCCTTTGGGGGTGGCAATGCGTCGGTTTTGTTAAGCGAAACAGGTTCGCCGTTGAAGCAAAGTGAGTTTTCATCAGAGGCGCCACCAAATGCGTTGCAGAATACGGATTTTGATTGCCAGAGGTCGGTTAATTTGGATAAAGTCGCGTTTTGTGGAACTGCAGCTTTGCTTTGCAATGCAGGGGCGAAGGGGGAATTTGAGATCAATACATCTTGACAAGATTCCCACACAGTTGAGCAAAAGTTAGTATTATTATTTGTGTTGGTTGATAAGGATGATACTGATGTGCCAGCAGTGGAATTGCAGAGTATTGGAACTGGTCGAGGCTCTGAGTCGACGGTGAATAACTTTGCTGAGAATGGATCACAGGTCTGATGAAAAATAGAAATCATTAGTAATAGGGTTAATAACAAAAACTGTTGGGCGCAGCGGAGGCGTGTCGTGGTCCGAGATTTGATTTATCCGGAATACCCGACAAATCACACCAACAAGATGATGGCAAAAAATAAATGACACGACAGAAAATAAATGCACACAGTAATTTTACGTGGTTCGGCAAAACCCGCCTACGTCCACGAGAGTTTCCGTTCTTTACTAATAAAGAATTTCCTGGTACAAGAAAAATACACCCCTTGAGTTTTATGGACCAAACCCAAGAAAATAAGACTCTCGTACAACCACTTTACTAGCTATCAAAGAACACTCTCCCCAACCCTTTGTGTTACCCGAGAGAAAAATACCACGAGTGTTTCCCCGCACCTATCACAATTTGACTCACCCAAATTGATCTCCCCAGGTGTGTACACTCATTTTTCCTCTCCACCCGGTTGGATGGCCAAGCAATTAACCTGCTTGCCATGATTTCTCCTTCAACACCCGTAAGCCCCTTTTATAGGCAAATGAGGGAGCAAATTCAATGAAACAAAATGCAAACCAATTTGCATTTTTCCACCAAAAGCCACTTTGAATATAGCCCCCAAGATTGACCATGTTTGGTTGGCCAAAGAATTTCTTCCCACATTATTTGACAAAATTGTTGTGGTGGCTTTTACCTAACAATCTCCACCTCCACCAAACAATTTACATTACCCACAAACCAGAATATCAAAACACCATTGGCCTTCAATACTCTGCACATGCCGAATCAGTAAGGTCCTAACTCCACCTGATTCAATCGGCCAATGCACACGTCGCGATCGATCGGCCCCACCCTCGCTTGATCGCCGAGAGGAGGCGACCCCAATCCATCCTCTCGCCCGGCAGATTTCCCTCACACCGCCTTTGTTCCTCGGAAGCCTTCCGCGCGCTCAACTCCCAAGTAATCCTCGAGGTCACCGGGATACAAATTCGATAATTCTCTCTCATCCTTGGACCCTTCCGCCACGTGTGGTTTTCAAGACTCCACCTCCAAATGAATATCGCACTTTGGAATCCACTTGGCACCAGGAAATTAGATTCACCCGCATCTTTGGGACATAGGCCACACCACCCAAAGTACGGTCCACTCCATCACCCATTTTGATTTTTACCACTCAAATCCCATGATTCTAGAAGTAGAACCATCATCCGGGACAAAGTTCCCGCCTCTCCAATTGAGGTAAATCAAAATAATCACTCTAAGAGTACACATGCATTACGCATCCCGAATCTAAAATCCATCAATCTCGAGAAGAAGTATCAATCCTTGTGGAGACTGTGAGATATCTCCAACTTCCGCAGCTATCACCGCATCACCACCGCCACCGTCACCTTCATCATCCTTATTTCTCCGGACAATTTCTTTTGACGTGATCCTTCCGTGATAATGATAAAGATACAACACCCTTTCCCTGGTCCTTGAATCGACCTGCGATTACAGATCCACCACGATCCCTCCCTTACCGATTCTGGGTCATTTCCCGAGCAACCAAAGCATATCCATGTCCCTCCTCCTGGTTTGCTTTTTTTTTTTTTTTATGGGACAACAACAATGCTTTTATATATGCTCCAAGTCCAGTGTGTCTTTTCCCGCACAAAGAACATCGTCACCGTTATCATATGAATCCGGATAAAGCGCAAGAAGTAAAAGTTTTATCTTCTTCTCAACCTTTTCATCAACTTTCCCGTTGATCCGTTTGCCCACAGTCTTTCATATCACGATTTTCCCTCCTTTCTCTTCAACGCCATTGCCAGCCCCGTTGAACTAGGAGATCATTCACCCTTTATTGCCAAGGAGTGAAATTCCTTTCTTTGCCGTCAAATTGTTGCACCTTGAATGGATTTGTCACTACCACGTGTCCACCGGAAAAATTCAAATCTCAATTTTCTACCTTGCCCGACTTACCAAGTAGCTCGATACCACTTGTTGGGCGCGGCGGAGCGTGTCGTGGTCCGAGATTTGATTTATCCTAGGAATACGACAAATCACACCAACAAGATGATGGCAAAAATAAATGACACGACGAAAAATAAATGCACACGATAATTTTACGTGGTTCGGCAAAACCGCCACGTCCACGAGAGTTTAGTTCTTTACTAATAAAGAATTTCTGGTACAAGAAAAATACACCCTCGAGTTTTATGGACCAAACCCAAGAAAATAAGACTCTCATAAACCACTTTACTAGCTATCAAAGAACACTCTCCCCAACCCTGTGTTACCCGGGAGAAAAATACCACGAGTGTTTCCCACACCTATCACAATTTGACTCACCCAAATTGATCTCCCCAGGTGTGTACACTCATTTTTCCTCTCCACCCGGTTGGATGGCCAAGCAATTAACCTGCTTGCCATGATTTCTCCTTCAACACCCGTAAGCCCCTTTTATAGGCAAATGAGGGAGCAAATTCAATGAAACAAAATGCAAACCAATTTGCATTTTTCCACCAAAAGCCACTTTGAATATAGCCCCCAAGATTGACCATGTTTGGTTGGCCAAAGAATTTCTTCCCACATTATTTGACAAAATTGTTGTGGTGGCTTTTACCTAACAAAAACTACACCATGAAGTTTAGTTTAATTACGAAAAAAACCCAGTTATCTTTCAAAATTACAAAATACTCCCTTGACATATGTTTCTATTTTAAAAATTGCACCCTCGGCCTCAAGTGGGGTATTCCTTGGGTAAGTACACACCTCATGAGGGTGTTTGTACCACTTTAAACAGATATTTGTAGTTTTGAAAGATAACTAGAGTTTTCTGTATTAGGCTAAACCTGAGGGGTCGTTTTTGTAATTATCCCTTATATTGAAATATCTCAAGGGTTCTCTCATGAGCAACTATTTCAAAGGATATTGAGGAAAATTGTGAAGATACATTTGGAAACAAGAATGGAAATTGTATGACCTTCCACCAAATTTTTGACAAGTTTTCATAAGAAAACTATTGCCTACTTGCCACAATCCCTTCATTTAATCCTAAAGAACATCATTTTGCAAGAAGCCTAAAAGAATTCTTCCTACAGAAAATGGAACATAAAAAATGTTCAGGAGCAAAAAAATAAAAAATAAAAAATCATGGGATTCCTTAAAATAAATAACAAGTACAAAATTTCTCCACTCTACTACTGAGTTATAGCAAAAACCAAGATTCCAATTTTCAAAAGACTCATTCAGAAGTTCAAAAAAATAAAAAAAAGAAAGAAAAGGAAAGGAAAAAGAAAACTTACTGCGCAGAGGACTGATTTCACAGCAGAAGCACAGGCAGAATCAGATATGTTCATAGCCTGAAAACGCTTCTGCAACTGCAGATCTTGTGATGGATTACAACACGCTTTTCCATTGTATGGACAGAAGGCCAAACTGCCATTTGTGCGAGTAGGTGCTCCTGCAAATTTCAATTAAAAAAAAAAGCCAGAAATAAATTTAAAAACAATGGCACCAAGAATCACTAATAAAAACGCACACAACACACACTTACTCAAGTCAGTGCACAAGGGAAATGAAGAAGAAGGAAAAGGGCACAAGACCATCAGACACAAAAAGCACAAAATTTTCCCAACTTTTTCCATTTTTGTCCACTGTTTGTAAATGATGAGAAAGACAATAATTACATGCAGCCACCCCTCACATCAATTATCACCAAAACCTTATCTTCTATATTTCCACTAATGTGCAAAGTGCAACTTAATATATATCATTTGCACATAAATGCTCAACAAGGAAAAAAAACTGGAATTAATTAAATATAGAAATGTTTTATCTAGAAGCTATTGAACTTTTCATGTCCCTTTGGACAAGAAAGTCTATCTGATTGGAAATTTGTTCATCAGGGCTAGTGGATCATTAATGGAGTTAAACCTGAAAGCTAAATTTGATTTAAATGGAATATGGACTTGGCACTAAAGTTGTGGCACATAATTTCTAGAGTTGGGGTTGACTTGTTTATTTGTACAAAATCTCAGTGGATGGAAGTGGTTAAAAAGGAAAGCAATAATGTTTGAACAAAATAAATGTGTATGTAAAATAATCATTAAAGTTTGGTGATTGTTGGTGACACTAAATGCACACCTTGTCATTTATTGGTCTTTCTTTACAGTATGGGTTTTCACACCGTTCTTCAATATTCAAAAAGGTGTAAAAAAGCAAATGCACATAATGTCAATATCTATTATCTCTTAGTCTCTAAAAAGATTTAATGTGTTACAAGTCAAGTGACAAAAAAGTTTTGTCTAAGTTACTATTACAACCAAGATTTCCACATGCATGTCAACACTACAGTAATACAACTTAATTATAAATTTCAATTCCAAAAACATTGTTCATTTTATTAAAGGGATAATTACAAAAAAAAAACATTTAAGTTTGATATATAGTTCTAAACTTAGGGGGATAGCTGTAATATTTCTATAAATTTGGGGGGATTTTGAAATATTTTTTTGTTTAGGAATGAGGAAAATATAAGAAAAATCAAAATTTAAAGAGAAATTTGTAGTTTTAAAAAACCTCTATATTTTTTTTTCTTAATTACTCCAAATATGAGGTAATAAATTACCCTTTTGTTATATCATTGTAGAATAATTTGATTGTAAGAACCGAGTGGACAAGAGGTTGGACACTTGGACTTTGGTATGCAGTTATGACGAATATGGTCTATGGGGACACAGATTTTCTATTATTAGACGTGATAGCAACCAAAAAACTCAAGAAACGGACAATCGCATTATCCCTTATCTGTCAGAGATTTTTTAATTTAGTCTAACAGCTAAAGATATCTGGAAAACTAGACGTGCCTCACTAGTCTGGTTCATTATCGATCAAAAAGAATCAATAAAATAATACTTTACAAGCTGAACCCAAGTTTAGGGCAATGGATGATGACAAAATACATAGGAGAAATTACACAAATACTCTTATTTTTTACCGATTCTCCAATTTACTAACTCATCCCATTTATACGTTTTTCATTAATGTTTTACGCTCTTTTTTTACTTTTTTCCCAAAAAATACGCTCTCAGTCCTTTCGAGTCTAATCTATCATTTATCTCTCTCTCCCTGTCTCTTCATCTTGACATCTTGGTTCCCGCCTTGCATGTCCGCCATTTTTGCCCAACTTGGTGTATGATTAAACGCAATCGCTTCGTTAACTTCTCCGTGATCCTCTCGCGAAACCGTCTGTGGAAACTGCTGCTCTTGAAACTGGTCCCTTTTTTTTTGTGCTTTTTGGTTTCGTATTTATATCATGGCTTCGAAGAAACCCTTTCTACTTTGACTGAAAATGGAGAAGAAGGTGTTAGATAAAT
Source organism: Rehmannia glutinosa (assembly GCA_016081115.2). Taxonomy (NCBI): domain Eukaryota; kingdom Viridiplantae; phylum Streptophyta; class Magnoliopsida; order Lamiales; family Orobanchaceae; genus Rehmannia; species Rehmannia glutinosa. The sequence continues at coordinate 17,658,547 of CM071926.1, read as the reverse complement.
GTTTTTATCATGATTTTGATGATTTTGTTTAAATGTGTATTTACGCCTGTTAGCAAATATAGGTCGAAACATAAATTACATATTTGCACATATAGGGTGGATCGGGTATACCTATTTGTAGCGGAGCTATCGATCCACACATCCAGGATCGAGCCCGTCTACAAGCCTCATTTTGATCCATGATTAAGCCATCTACAAGCCCTCTCTTGATTGAACCCCGAACAACGAACGAATCCCATAGGTTGGTTGAACCACGAACAAGACCACGAACCGTCTTCCTCGTTGGTGTAAATAATCATTAGAATTATTTACTCGGATGTGCACACCTTAAACCCTTGGAGAACTTTGGTGATGCTCCAAGAAGAAAATCGTAGAGAGAAATTTTAGGAGAGAGATTGTTATTTCTTTGTGAGGGGATGTTCTAATTAACTGGTCTGATTATAGGAGAGATATCAATATATATCTCAATACCCTATATCAGTTAGAGTCCTAATGGGAGAAGTTTCTAGATAGACCTTATCTATATAGGACTCCCTATTATCTCAAATATGAATGCAACCTAAGTGTAAGTCCAAGCGGCTACGATAATCTAGAGGGGGGGGTGAATAGATTATCTCCATCTTTTCGATTTTACCCTCTTTTTCGAACGGAATGCTAAAAGACAATAATAAAGGTGCGTAATGTAAACAACACACGTCGATTTATAGAGGTTCAACCCACCTAGGGCCTAATCCTCTACCACCCCAAGATATCCTGGGATGGATTTCAAAAAGAAAAAGAATTTTATTAATTACCAAAATTAATACAAACTCAACTTACAACACCTTGAAAAACACCACACTCTTCTTCAACACCACCTTTGAGATTACCACAATCTCCTTTGAAGATTACCATAATCTTCCTTCAACGGCACCTTTGAAGATCACCACAATCTTCAATCTTGAAGAATACCAAATTCTTCAACACCTCAAGAGTACCACACTCTTGAAACTCCTATCACTTAGATCACCCAAGTGTATTCTTACCACAAGAATACTCACAAGGATGTCTTGTGTTGAATGATGACCAAAAATCAAGATTACAACTCAATAATGAATATTACAATATGAGTGCAAAGTGTAATCAAGAATAGCCTAGACCTCAAGGATGTGAAAGTGATAAGCTAGGCAAAATTACAACAAAAATAATAACTATGAAGAACAAATGTTTGCTTGAAGTGTATCTTGTTGTATTGTATCTCAATTGTTGTATTGGTTGCTCCAAAACTTCCTCTATTTATAGGAGATGATTGATCAAGCATAGGCTACTCTTGGGGATTGAAAATCTACGAGAAAAATACAATTAAAATCAAGAATATAGTCTGTTAGAAATCAATCCCACATTTTAAGGAAGTTTTGTCTGTCACAAACTACGATTTTCTTTGTCAAAAGATAGAGGCGGCCGGCCGCACGAGAAATAGACGTTTGAAGAATATATAGTAAAAATACAACAGGCGACCCGATCGGCGTACACCTCGGCCGGCCGACGTATACCCCAACCGTCGACCATGACCAAAAAACAAGACAGGAGTTACGTTTCAATTTCACACGTTCGTGTCGGCGCATCCTGGGCGGCGGCCGACCGACCGGTCGACGCCTTGGCGTCGGTCGACTGCCTCTTTTTTTCGGTTCGTCTCATTTTTGTTCCAAAATTCATCTTCGTCACGAGTTGTCTGTCTGGCGATCGGTTGACCTTGAGACAGAAATGTTGTCCAATTTTTGTCGAAAATAAAACTCAAGAAATACTCCAAAATTTAGTAAAAACATTTTAAACCAATCGGAGTATTTAGACAACATTTAGGAACCTTGTTTTGAAGTAAAAACTTGTAAACATAAAATCATTAAAAGTGTTGTCCAATTTTATCTAAAATAAAACTAGAGGAAATACTCCGGAAAATATTAAAACCATTTTAAATCATTTAGAAGTATTTGGACAACAATTAAAAACATTGTTTTGGTGTAAGAATAAAATCATCAAAATTAAGATAAAAACATGTATCAAACAATCTCCCCCTTTTTGATGATTACAAACCAAAACAATTTTTAAAAATATTGGGAGGACAATTTTAAAAACGATTTTCCGGTAAAAACATCTAACCGTTTAGAAGCAACCAAAATTTCCAAAAAATACATAAGCAACCAAGTTAGGGAGTAAAAATATTCAATAATAAGCACAAACTCCCCCTATCAACAAGCACACTAAGAATAATGAAAAAGCAATTAACCATAAGCCAAAAGCTTAGCTTTTACAAAGCAATTAACCATAAGCTAAAAGCTTAGCTTTTACATATTGTTCAAGAGCTTATAAGCTCCCCCTGTCAACAAAGCATCATTAGACAAGTATATAAGTCCATCAAGCAACAATTGGACAAAAAATAAATCACAACTTATGGCTTTTAAGAGCCATAGCTTATAACTTTTTATAACAAGCTTTTATGAGCTTTTTTGAGCTAATGAGCCAATTTCCTGTTTCTCCCCCTTTGGAATCATCAAAAAGAATGTTAGGATAATAAAAACATCATATAAGTTTATCAAAGTGCGCCAACAATACGATTTATCAACCATTGAAAGAATTAATCTTAGAATCCAAAAAAATGGGAGAGATGTATCATAAGAAATCCATAAGCTCATTTTGTTAGCCAAAAACATGATCTCAATAAGATTTTAAGACATTTGAAAATAAGAGAATCATGTAGGTGATGAGTTTTTCATTGAAACATTTTATCGAACACTTGGTGGGCGTCAAAGTTTGAGGAAGATGTATATAGCCCTTAAAAGAAATTAAGCCAAGTTTATTTATATCATCACCAAAAACAATTTTTAACATATATCCAACAAATAATAGGCCTAAACAAAGTAAATTCTCAATGGTTCAACCCAATTGAGATAATTATAGCCAAAGAAGAGATCAATGCATTACGAATGCCATTTAAGCAAAAAATTTAAAGAACCATCAAGTAATACATGTCAAGCATCAAACAATGCATATTTAGACATTACAAATGTCTCAAATTATCGATCTAAACAAAATGATCAGGGCATTTCAAATGCATTTAAAAAACTAAAAGAAACACTTTTACCATCAAGTACTTCATACCAATTACCAAACAATGCCAAACTAGAGTATTTTTACCATCAAATACTCCATCAATATCATGATCATCTACAAGTCATTATCAACTTGCTATTTTAACCCTTTCAAGAAAACAAGCAAATCTCATTAGTGCAATAGAGTTTTACAAGATAGTTCATAGAAATACAAAACAACATGAACAAAAGAAAATGCTAAGATAATAAAGGGGTGGGGACATCATTCTTCGTCCGAAGAGAAGCAAGTTCCGGGAATAAGATCTTTGATGAATTTCTTCAACTTGCCGATTGATTTTTGCATTTTGGAGGTCTTTTGCTCCAAAGCCTCATACCTAGCTTCGTGATATGTTCGTAGATCATCATACTCGGCTTGGGTGTACCTCCTAGGTGGTTGAGCACCGGTATTACCCTCCAGATTGCTCTATTCGCCTTCCTCCGCCAATCTCACGGCCTCGGCATCATCAAAGAAGTCGTTTGGATCTGGGGAATCTTGGCCTCTTCCTCTAGCCATCTTAGTTGGTCGGATGTCCATGTTTTTGCGCATAGTGACCATTTGGGAGATGTTATCAATGTCAAAGTCATTTTGAAATACCTCCGAATTACACTCCGACGAAGGTAGTCCCGATTGTATAAGAAGTTTACAAATCCAATTGCCCATAACAAACTTCTTATTTCCTTGAGTGATAGACTCAATTAGACATTGAATAAGAATGGCACCAAAGTTAAGCGGTTCCCTTCTAGCAATCTTATAAGTAAAAAAATAGTCCATGTTGCTAGGCATTTTACCCGCTTTTCCACAAATACAGTAGGCGACAATAACAGATAAAATTCGGTGCTCAAGTGTCATCGCCAACAATGAATATTTTGGCCATACGCCCAAATAAGTCTTAACTTCTCTCATAGACGCCCCCAACATTTCATCATTCCAAATAACACAAGAGAAATAGTCCCAACCACCTTCTCTAACATGTAAAAGTCGACAAATTTCATTAGGAGTCCACCTAAAATGACGACCCCTTACAAACGAATTTACCGCAATAGGCTTTCTATCATCATCATATTGCACCCACATATTTGCATAAAAATGTTGGATAATATCATCGTCATACAAAACATATGCATGCTCCCATAAAAACATCCAACCTTGCTCTTCAAAGAATCCTCTAATAGTAGGATATTCATTAGTAAATGAATTAAAACGACAAATTTTAGTCCGAGCAATCGATTTTCCACCCATTCCCAAATCTTCATAGTACCACTCCGCATATTTATTGATGAAATTTAGAACATTATTAGAATGGGGAGCTAAGGATATAAAAGATTTCTTACTTTTCGCCCAACGACAATTTTTGAGCAAAATTGTTCCGCGGAGCTCGGCAATTTGGGCCCGAGAGAGTATGGGATTTTGAATGTCATCACGTTCTTGAGCCACGTTCCTTTGGGCAGCTCGAATATCCCTTTGTTCGGCTTGGTCTTGCCGATTTCTCGAAGAACCCTCTCCGCCCTTCCTTCTCTTGGAAGTGGGATTTTGACCGGTGGAATTTCTTGGAGGAGCCATATATGTAAGATTCTTGCAAAAATAAGAGGATTAGCAACAAGAATCGTAAAGATTGATGAAGAATTAAGGATTTTATGAAAAAGGGGTGATTTTCGCAGTTGTTCGAGAGTTTGAGGGTTTCTTGTTCTGTTTTTGAAAATGAAGACAGACGAGATATAACCCAAAAAATAAGCACTGGCGGCCGGCCGAGTGGGGTGCGACGTCGACGTGCGGCGGCCGTCCCCTGACCGGCCCCAAAGTCAATTTTTTAATTCTCCAGGTTTTTCAAAAAAAATCAATTTTTCACCCCAAAAGTTTTAAAACTTTGCAAAAAGATAATTTTGGACTAAATCCAACAAATATGAGTTAATAGAAATCACATATATAAGAGAAACGATATTTAACGAGTAGTGCCCTTTTAAGAAAAAAATACAAAATCATTTAGGGGCACTTAAGGGGTTGAAATGAAATATTCTGAAAGACATGTGCATAAACATGACATAGTATCGAGTTCTAAGAATAATACGAGTGAACATACCTCGATGGTTTAAGAATCTCTAATAGACGATAGCCAATGAATAGGAGAAATATAACCTACAATTCTTTAGACAAATTTTGCACAAGATATAATAGCACAATTGTAGGCAAAAAAAAAATAAAATTATTATGCTATAAAAAATCCATAAGAGTTAAAAAGCAATATATAAGGTCTCATTTTTTAAGGAATTTTAAAAATACAAATATTTATTAAGGACCTTAATTTTAAAATTATGAAAACTCATTTGCAATAGAGACACAAATAAAAACATGCATACTAACTAAAATGCATATTTAAATGGGGAGATACGGTTTACCAATTACGCCATTTCCATGGGTTGTGCCGTTCCCATTGTTGATGATATCTTCCCTTTTGAGAATCATCTTGTTGATGATGGCTTCTCCAATTGCTCCATTTCCAAGCATTGTGGCCTTCCCATTTTTGAAAGTGTCTTTCTCTTGGAAAATCATCTTGTTGATGATGTCTTTGCCACTTCCAAGGATTTTGTTCATCCCATTTTTGATTATTTCCTCTTCTTGGAAAATGACTTTGTTGAAAATGTTTTCTCCTTTGATCAAATGAAATGGTCATTTGATGTTTTTTTGGTGGTATGATTTTTCTTCGATTATTATTTCGCCGGGCACCTAATATAACATTGTTTTGTGGTACTCTCAAGTGCTTGGGTCCTTTGAGATTAGTCTTGAGACTTTTAGGTCTCCAAAGATAATTTGAGCTATTTCTAGCCCGACAAGTATTTACCGTATGACCCTTTTTACCGCAATAAAAGCAAGTAATAATACTAACATGCATAGGAACTTGATTCTTTTTCATATGCTTGACAATATTAGGCTCATGATCAAGTTCACTATTCAAACTATCACAGCCATTAACATTCACAACATTGGGCAATTTATTGGTACTCAAGTTGGGTTTTGATAAATCATTTTTCATGCAATTAATATCCTCAACAAGAGTACTATTTTGTTTTTCAAGGTTTCTAACCTTATCAAGTGTGGTGGTGTGAGCACATGATAGTGATTCATAGTAAGTAAATAAACTATCCTTTTCATTTTTCAAAACATTGAATTCCTTTTTCAAATTTTTGTACTTAACAAGTAAACATTGGAATTCATTTTGAAGATCATCAAAATCATTTTGTAAATCACTATAATTATTTTGAATAACAATATCATAAGAAGTAGAGGGTTTAAGACATACCTCGTTTTCTTCTTCGATTCCCATAAGACAATGTTCAACTTCTTCGTAGTTGGTAGTTGTAAGAGACTTGTTCCTTAGATTTGAACTTGTATCCCTTTGAGAAGTAGATGCTTTTGTTTGACTCCTTTCATTTGCAAGTACTCCATAGATGGCTTCTAATTTTTGCCATACTTCATGTGCCGATCGAATATCTACAATATGTTCATATTCCAAATTAGTAAATGAACAATACAAAATATTGAGAGCTTTACCGTTTAAGGAGATGATTTTCTTCTCTTCATCATTTAGCACTTTGAGGCCTTTGGAGGTGTGTGGTGTGTCTATCATCGGAATGGATTCTCCATTTATGACGGTGTTCCAAATATCAAACCCGCAACCTTGTAAATAACATTCCATTCTTTCTTTCCAAAATATAAAATTTTTGGAATCAAATAGTGGTGGCTTGGTGGTGGAGGTGCCAGAAGGTTGAGCTTCGTTCGTAGCCGACGATCGTTCCTCTTCACTCGCGATGTAAAACGAGCTTGCCAAAGAGTTTGGCTCTGATACCACTTGTAAGTCCAAGCGGCTACGATAATCTAGAGGGGGGGTGAATAGATTATCTCTATCTTTTCGATTTTACCCTCCTTTTCGAACCAAATACTAAAAGACAATAATAAAGGTGCGGAATGTAAATAACACACGTCGATTTATAGAGGTTCAACCCACCTAGGGCCTAATCCTCTACCACCCCAGTATATCTGGGATGGATTTCAAAAAGAAAAAGAATTTTATTAATTACCAAAATTAATACAAACTCAACTTACAACACCTTGAAAAGCACCACACTCTTCTTCAACACCACCTTTGGAGATTACCACAATCTCCCTTTGAAGATTACCACAATCTTCCTTCAACGGCACCTTTGAAGATCACCACAATCTTCAATCTTGAAGAATACCAAATTCTTCAACACCTTAAGAGTACCACACTCTTGAAACTCCTATCACTTAGATCACCCAAGTGTATTCTTACCACAAGAATACTCACAAGGATGTCTTGTGTTGAATGATGACCAAAAATCAAGATTACAACTCAATAATGAATATTACAATATGAGTGCAAAGTGTAATCAAGAATAGCCTAGACCTCAAGGATGTGAAAGTGATAAGCTAGGCAAAATTACAACAAGAATAATAACTATGAAGAACAAATGTTTGCTTGAAGTGTATCTTGTTGTATTGTATCTCAATTGTTGTATTGGTTGCTCCAAAACTTCCTCTATTTATAGGAGATGATTGATCAAGCATGGGCTCTGTAGGTCCCAAGGGGTGTGAGTGTAAGGTTTAGAAGGGGGGGTTGAATAAACCTTACCAACTTTTCAAACTAGTCCTTTTAAGTAACCAGAGTTAGTACTTCACAGCTGTGTCCTTGATGGACAGCTAAGTTAGTTAATCGCAGAGTTAGTCACTCAACGACTAAACCGAGCCGTTGATAAAATAACTCGATTGTTTTGACTAAAGACTTAACTTGACGCGTGATTTGTTTTATTATGGACTTAACACCCTTGAATTTGGTTAAGCTTGTTTTAATACTTGGTTTTAGCACACAGTTGATTATCAATTGGATGGCAAATTTATCAACAGAGTTAAATAAATAAGATGCAGGAATTAAAGTGCTGAAATGTAAATGACACGATAAGTTTTTATAGAGGTTCGAAGATGGGGTAATTCTTCTACTCCTCTCTTCTCCAACTCCTGGAGGAATCCACTAAGTATTGATAAGTATACAGAGTGGTAACAGTCCAGATACAATTCTTGATCACATAGTCAACTTGATCCTTTCGGACTCGATGCGAGATGCCTTGTCACGTGGGGCCGGCTTCTCGACGACTCGAAACTTCTTCACAGGGGCAAATGCCTTGCTACTACATGCCCACTTGCTCAAGCTTCTTGGATTTGATCACGAAGCCCTCCAAAAACTTGAGACGGTTCGACCTTGAACCTTCCTACAATCCTCTCTGTGGAATGTAGACCCCTTGATTCTTCAAAAATTTCCTCTTCAACTGATTGAAGCTATCTTTCCTTCACAGGTGAGTGTTGGATTGATTTTCTTCGTAATGTAGGCTTGAGGATTAATCTTGAATGATTTGAGAATATCTTAGGTTACAGTTCAAATGTTTGCTTGAATGTTTGTGGTTCAGGTTGTCAAGGTAACCTTTTCTCAAATAAACTCCTCAGCCTTTTATAGTGTTCTTTTGAAAATTTGCCCGTTGCGAGATATAGGCTTATTTTCAAAAGACACTTGTGGTCGCTTGGCTTGTCTTGTTGCAGTCCTTGGAATTTACATTTACTCGTATGAACGATTCTTCAGCTTTTCAGAGTTATGACATGGTGCAGAGCTTCCCATTGGTTTATTCCTTTTGCACGCTTCTGGAACTGAGCACTTCAAGAAAGGTAGTATGGAGGTATTACTTGTTTAAGTAATTATCTTGATTTCTGTGCAATGGATCTCTTTCGATTATCTTGACTTGACCGCATTTCCTTGCCTTCCCAGGTGACTTAGAGTCGAGCCTTCCAATTATTTGATGACTCTTCTTCACTTCAACCTCGAGACTTGGCATCTTGAGTTGACTTTGATCGATCTTTACTCACCGCATCTCACCGCACCTTCATCGAGTTCCGTCTTCTCTTCTTTGCCATACTCACTGCCTGTCTTGCAATGAGTCTTCCTTCTAGTCTCCAGTCTTCTTGCATGTTTAGGCATAATCGACTTAATTCAAATGACTTGACCCAAATTTATCTATTACAATGCAATTTACAACAAAAATGGGGTGCCAACTTCCTATTCTAAGTTTTACATGGCATTCATCAAAATCTGTAAAATGATTTCCCAACAGGCTCCTCTTGGGGATTGAAAATCTGCAGAAAAATACAATTAAAATCAAGAATATAGTCATAGAAATCAATCCCACATTTTAAGGAAGTGTTGTCTGTCACACAAACGGTCGATTTTTTTCATTAAAAGATATGGCGGCCGATCGCACGAGAAATAGACATTTGAAGAATATATAGCAAAAATACAACAGGCGACCATCGACGACACCGGCCGGCCGACGTATACCCCAACCGTCAACCATGACAAAAAACAAGACAGGAGTTCTGTTTCAATTTCACACGCTTAGTGCACGGCCGATCCTGGGCGACGGCCGACTCGACGGCCGACGCCTTGGCGATCGGCCACACTTGCCTATTTTTTTTAAGTTCGTCTTATTTTTGTTCCAAAATTCATCTTCGGTATGGGTTGCCCCAGCACGACCGGTTGACCTTGAGACATAAATGTTGTCCAATTTTTGTCGAAAATAAAACTCAAGAAATACTCCGAAAATTTAGTAAAAACATTTTAAACCAATCAGGAGTATTTAGACAACATTTAGGAACCTTGTTTTGAAGTAAAAACTTGTAAACATAAAATCATTAAAAGTGTTGTCCAATTTTATCTGAAATAAAACTAGAGGAAATACTCCGGAAAATATTAAAACCATTTTAAATCATTTAGGAGTATTTGGACAACAATTAAAAACATTGTTTTGGTGTAAGAATAAAATCATCAAAATTAAGATAAAAACATGTATCAAACGTGCACCCAATATCTCCCACTCATACATATTTGACTCGACTCATTCGAATCACATCCTCATTATTCTCATCTTACGTCTCTTATTTCATACAGGGAATAAAGCGTGTGACCGAGCAAGAAAGTATAGGTGAGGAGAGTTATATTAAGTCATCACCAAACTAACATAACCCTACAACTCAATAACTCGCTATGTACCCCAAACCAAGTGGTCGCACCCAATCAAACATCTCTAGATCCCTCAATGAAATAAATAGAGCATGCTCGACTCACTCAAATATGTTTCTATATTCATGACTAGTCAAACACATTTCGACATAGTCGCCTTGGTTATGAATCATAGAACATAAGTGCGTTACCAACTTAATTCTTCCTTTGGCCCCACATGCCAATTAGCTTGGTCTTGACAGCTTTCCTAGACATGCTCCGACAGATTGAATCACACATGGCCATTAGATACATGCTAAAGTAGCGTCATCAAGCTTACACCTCATGACATGGTCCAAAGTCCCAAAGGGTACAAGAAAATAATATGGGCTCATACAATGACGAAGCAGGGACCCATTCAGTCACTTTCCCATAGACAGTCGACTCAAAGCACATGTAGTATGAATACATGCTATGATGGAACTCCCACTCAATTTAGGCATGTCACGCTCTAGACATCATACAAATCTTAGTTCAGTCGCTATTCAAGCGCCCGACCTGCACACTACTCGTAGTCACTCCCAAAGTGTCATATGATAGTTCACACATTCGGCTACAAACAAGCTTTTATGAAGTTTGGACATACTTCATAATCGATCGACTCGGATCTCATCTTAACCTTTAGTTAAGGCGACTGTTAATTATACTTATTAACCTTCCTCATCACTTTAGCTAGCGAAGCGATCATTCGCAAAACCTCCTTATGCGACATAATCTTTTAAGTCTCATCCTGCTCGCTCTCTTAGCTCCAGGGCGATTGCCTATGTGAGAGGGCCAATCATAGCCTGGTGACAACTTACAAGTTCAATACCAAACACATAATGATAATCACAATATGCTCTCAAAGGCCACATAATCAATTCTACTTAATCCCTAATGACTCACATGCCTTTGGAGCATATCTCCAAACAAAGGCTTATAAAAGGGATCAGCGCCCACACTGCTCGTAGAAGTATGCCCGAGAACAATTTAACTATACGCAAAAGCTCTTAAGTGAAGTAAAGCCTCTAGTAAGTATGTCTGGTCTACCACCAATGTCCGGCGCCCAAACCATATACCAAAGTGGTTTTACTATCACAAAGATAACAAAATACATCATGAATGTGCACGCAATGCGCATCATTTCAAGATGCCAAATTTGCCTCTAGCAAATCATAGACCAATCTGTTAAGATATCTAAGTATCCACATGTCGGCATCATAATAGCGCATGGATCACTTCGATATCCACTCACCAATCACACTGCTAAATACATGACTTACTGAGTACGCACATAGCGCACATCAAACATTCGACAATGTTTACTTAAATTAGCTAGCATTTATTTTCACCTTCCGAAGATATCGTATCTTGACTAAGAATATGATCTTTGACCATAGAGTGTAAAGACAGCCAACACTTAGTGGCGATAACTCCATGTTATTTCCAGTCATCACATTTTTGCCATATTCAATGAGATACATCTCATACATATCTTCAGTGAATTAATTGACCATCGTAGGCCTATCAAAATAATAGCTCAATGAAATCAATGATGATTCAAGTCAAGCTGGAGCTTCTTGGTCAGCAACCAATGTGTCTTACTCCACTTCTTGAATTCATTGGGTAATCCACATAGATCCCCTGAAGCAATTTTCATTGAACAATGTCAACTTCAATCATCCAGTACAAACCTAGATGAAAGTGGCAATAATAGATAACATATCAGACAAATTGAGGCAATATCACCACTCAGGGAGAACATCTCAGAAAATTTACGCTCTTCGAACAGGCGTAAATATTTTGTCTTTAGTCCAACTACACACATGTTAATCAACCCATCTGTATTGCACTTGACATTCCAAAACCACATGTTTCAAATGGTCTTGCATCTAGACAGAATATTAACAAGCTCTTAGACTTTATTCTAAGTCATTCGACTCATCTTTTCCTTCGCAACCACTATCCACTTAGGGCATCAAGTAAAGTCACATATTCTATTGACTCATCAACATCCACAAAAGTAATTGTGAAGGATACCCACTCAATCTCATATAGATGATGTGGAATATTTTATATTCACTCTTTTTACTTGTGGAATTTGAGAATCCTTTGCTTGTGAGGCACTAGCTCCCACTTACTTAGTGTCGCTCCCACTATCCCAACGATTACTAGATGAGTATAAAATACAATATCCTCACTAGAGAAATGAGCGCCTCCTAAGGATCTTGCAACTCGCATAGTTTCAAGATCTCTTTAGACTTCACATATGCTCAAGAAATCCCTTTGAGGAGAAACCTGAATCGTGCGACTTGATTCTCCACGTGAGAACACGTAGTCTCGAACTTACATACGCACATACCCACTAATTTGGGCTAGTTACCAAACTAAAGCTCATACAAGGTTGAAGAATCATTTGGAGACACATATTTTATGATGTAGCCAGCAACAAGATACACAAATCAATTTGCGCCATCATAAATGTAATCATTTTGAAGTGGTTGTCCCTTCTTCGCAAGCTCATATAGCTGAAAAGTATTTAGAACCATCATTCAACTTGCAACTTTAGTTTCTTCAACTATGTGTCCAAACTAATTAGACACGCTATTTTCGCTCTCTATTAACATATCTCCATCTGTTAAGAATCGCTCAAAGCAATTTGGCGCTTCTAACTGATGAAAGTGAGAATGTACTAACTTATAGCGTAAATAGCAATGAAAGAAAACATAATGTGTTAATTTTGTGCCTCACACTCATAAGTCTGCACTCAATTTAGTGGACTTAACTTTAAAGGAAAAAACAGCTTTCGTTCCAGCAGGCTTATCCCGCTTTAAAAAAACAATTACGTAGAGGGAGATTGACCTTAGCGAGTTAGACAATAAAGCCTCCTCAAGCTAATACAATCGCCCTCCGAACCTCACGTAACACGATACCATTAGAAGATCTAAAAGAACACTATCTAAAACCAAGCATCACAAAAAAAGATAGACAAGTCTTCTCACTCAACAAATATCTTACAAGTGCATTTATCCGAGTAAGACTATATCGACACATCAAGTTGCTCACACCAACTGTTAAGCTTGAGGTGACTCTTTTTAGCCTCCTCTTGTGCGCTCTTTAGCTACACAATCTGATAATAGTCATACGCATTTGCTCAATCTCAAAACCACATGCTAAGTCAACCGATATCTACAATCCACCCCGTGGAGAGATTTGGAATATTAGCAAAACATTAAGAGAGCTATTAAATGGTCAAACTTCATCTCAGTACAATTACGAGCTAAGTTACCAATCTCATAAGTGAACTTAATAATTGTTGATACTTAATTGCCTCATTCAATAAGGTGACACGACTTATTGTCACTTTATGGATCAATTTATAGTTCTAGTTTTAGCTTTTGCTCTCGTCAAACTACATTATGCTTGTTCCAACATTAATCCGAGTTGGTTTATGTCGGTCAGCACAAGCGACAAGTGCACTCACTTATGTATTTCTCAACTTTTTATAATCAACCTCTACATAGGCGATTTTCATTAATAATAACACAAGTTACTAATATCCTTAATTCAACTCAAGTAGCGAATTTGGATGACTAGAGTATTTACTTGAGAGTAAACTCATATTCCAAAAATAGAGCTTAAACTTTTTTATTAAATTTGCAGCTTAAACAAATTAAAGCGCAAAATTAATTCTTGATTCATAAGTATATCATCGGCATCTCAACTGCGATTATTCCGGGCATTTAAATTCTTACATTTGCGGCTTAAACAAATAAAGCGCAAATACTTTCTTGAATCTACAAAAATATTGTCCGTGTCTAAGTCGCGACAATACTGGATACTTTGTCTATTTTCATGCTAAATTGGCAAAACTAAAGTTGGTGAGTTTCGTCTAAACGCATTTCAATAAATTGCACAAACAGTTAGGTACTGATCTAAAAAATTTATTTTGAATCCAAGTAATATTTATTATTTTCTTCAATTCAATTAGATCGAAAATTTGCCACCAAGGTTAGTAATCATCTCCCACCAAATTGAAGATCACAATAAAAATTACTGATCCATGAATAAAATTATCAAAGTCCATAAATACATCATGCATGCATTCATGCGATATAAGTAATTACAAAAACAAATATAGCCCCCATGAGCGACATTGACATATGGTACATCATGTGGAGATAATTTAGAACTATGGTGGTAAAACAAAAAATATTCTCGTAAAATTGATGTTACATTGCCTCCAAAAATTGGCTCAATAAATGCATGCCTCGAAAAATAAAAAAAACTACATATTCTCAAGGCCTACGACATAAATCTAGAAAAAGTAAAAGAAATAAATGAGGATATCTAATTACCACCATTGTTAAAAATTAACTCCCACAAATAAAATTAATATAAAACAGTAAACACTCACATACATGAGCACCCATATGTCAATGTCCATAAGTCCCAACAAAATTAATTACAACACAAAAAAATTGCATACACATAAACAATTAATAAAGCATGCAACTCATAAATTAAAAATTACATAGAATATTTTTGCTTGCACCTCAGTGCGCAAAAATATAATTATTTTTCTTACGCACCTTATGCGGAAAAAAAAATCCATCAATGTGCAAAAATGATTTTCCTATGCATCACAATGCACAAAAAAATATTAATTTGTTGCAAACATCTTAATGCACAAAAATAATTTTTCTTTCATGCAACTAATGCGAAAGAAAAAAAATATCATTGCTACATATGTGCAATAAACAGTTATTCATGTATCATATTGCACAATAATAATTTTACAAGCATTCTCATGCGCAAATATAATTTTTGCAAGCACTAAATTGCGCAAAATATTTTTACACGCATTAACACTATAACAAATAAATAATGTACAAAAATAGTTTTGCAAGTGTCCCAACACACAAAAAATAACTTGTTATTCAGTTTCTACATAAATATAAAATAAGCTGGGATAAAAACAAGAAATTATCTTAGCCCAATGGTGGACATTATTATGATAAATCAAGAGATCTTGGGTTCTAATCCATGTTAGACCAACAATCCAATATTTTTTTATAGCAAATATTTTATACTACTTAGGCACTACTCAGCGCCACGTCATCGCCCGTGTGACGTCCAAATAGATGACACGTCAACTACCCGCGTAGCAGCCTACGCGCCATGTCAGCCACGCGGCGCCATGTCAGTCCTCATAGCGAGGGTCGCGCCACATCAGCGCATCGTCTGGTCTAGGCTCTGCCACGTTGAACCACACGTGTTGAGAAGAAGCCCCAGCCCCGCGCGCAGAACAGAAATAGCCACAATACAAATGAATAGTCGTAGGAACAACAAAGGAGTAAGTCTCTTGTAAGACGGTTGCATGGTACGTTGGAATGCACTTTTAGGGTAAAACATGATACTTTTAATATAAAATGTGATACTTTTAGTGTAAAAAGTGATACTTTGCTGAATACACTTAATTTTAGTGTATTCAGACAAGGTATCATTTTTTACACCCAAATTATCACTTTTTACACTAAAAGTATCCCTCGTCGCACCGTGCGACCGTCTTACACAAGTTTTTGTCCAAAGTTAATTTGCTGCACGTTGTTCAATGCAAGTTTTTGTTTTAACTCAAAAGCTTTGAATCGCCATAACTTATTCAATTCAAATCCGTTTTACATGCATAATATACCAAATTAATCGTCTTAACGAGATCTACAATTTGACACAGATATTGCATATATAAAAACAGAAATACAGATTCGAAGTTTTTAAATAAAAAATCAAATCACATAAATCATCATACTCAAGCACATCACATAGGCAATATCGAGCCATAATGGCTCTGATACCACTGTTAGCAAATATAGGTCGAAACATAAATTACATATTTGCACATATAGGGTGGATCGAGTATACCTATTTGTGGCGGAGCTATCGATCCATGCAGCCAGGATTGAGCCCGTCTACAAGCCTCCTTTTGATCCATGATTAAGCCATCTACAAGCCTTCTCTTGATTGAACCCCGAACAACGAACGAATCCCATAGGTTGGTTGAACCACAAACAAGACCATGAACTGTCTTTCTCGTTGGTGTAAATAATTATTAGAATTATTTACTTGGATGTGCACACCTTAACCCCTTGGAGAGCTTTGGTGATGCTCCAAGAAGAAAACCGTAGAGAGAAATTTTAGGAGAGAGATTGTTATTTCTTTGTGAGGGGACGTTCTAATTAATTGGTTTGATTGTAGGAGAGATATCAATATATATCTCAATACCCTATATCAGTTAGAGTCATAATGGGAGAGGTTTCTAGATAGACCTTATCTAAATAGGACTCCCTATTATCTCAAATATGGATGCAACCTAATTGCACCCAATAACACCAAAACAATGTCTCCTTTTGTTGGTCAAATACTCCTAATCGTTTTAAATTATTTTTCGGAGTATTTATTGAAGTTTATTTTTGTTTATTCAAAACAATTCGTTTTGGGCGATATAAAAATTGATTTTTATGTTTTAAAGTGTTTTTAACAATTACCGAATACCATCAAGGTAAAATAGAGCCTGAAAGACGAAGCCGAAATTTTTTCATGGACCAAAATGCCCTGGAATATCTTGGTCGACCGGTGTCTGAAGCTTTAAGATTTCAATGTTTCATCAAAAATCGTTCCAGGGACAGGTTGACCTGGAGGTCGACCCCCCTGGTCGACCTGTGTCCAAGCCCTCTGCCCCTTTCTGCTTTCATTCTGTAACTTGCAGGGACATGTCAACCAGGGTGGTCGACCTGTGTGGGACTCCATCTCAATGGACTTATTTTCAAATCTTTATATTGATCGACCGGTCGACCCACAGGTCAACGATTTTGAGCTTGTGGGAGATAACTTTTCATGAAATTGTGGGATTGATTTATAACAGCTATATTCTTGATTAAATCTGCATTTTCTTTACAGATTTCATTCTCCAAGAGGAGCCTATCTATGTTCAAGACCTCTCCTATAAATAGAGAAAAATTTGAAGCAACAAGATACAACACAACTACACAAGCAATACAATACAACCAAACCTTGGTCTTCATTTCCATACTCTTGTTGTATTTCTAGCCTAAATCTTTCACTTGCACATCTTGAGTACTAGGCTTTATTATTGATTACACTTGCACTTCAAAGTTGTATGCTTCATTATCGAGTTGTAATCTTGAATTTGTTTCTATTATCCAAAGCAAGATAACCTTGTTAGTATTCTTGTGGTAAAAGCACACTTGGGTAATTTTAGGTGTTGAAGAGTGTGGTATTCTTCATAGGTGAAGGAAGATTGTGGTAATCTCCTTGGTGGTGTTGTAAGAAGAGTGTGGTACTCTTCAAGGTGAATTTGTAATAATTTTGGTAATTATTAATAAATTGTTTTTTCTTTTTCGAAATCCACTTCGAATATACCGGGGTGGTAGAGCATGTAGTCCCTAGGTGGGGTGAAGCTCTATAAATTATCGAGTGTTGTTTATTTTCCCGTACTTACATTCTTACTTTCATCTTCACATTCGAAAAAGAGGGTGAAACTCAGAAAATCAGCATAATCTATTCACCCCCCTCTAGATTATCGTAGCCACTTGGACTAACAAGTGGTATCAGAGCCAAACTCTTTGGCAAGCTCGTTCCACATCGCGAGTAAAGAGGAAAGATCCATGGCTACGAACGAATCCTACCTTACCACCGGCGCCTCCTCCAACAAGCCACCACTATTCGACGCCAACAACTACGCATTTTGGAAAGACCGAATGGAGTGCTTTCTACAAGGGTGCGGTTTCGATATTTGGAATGCGGTTATTGAATAGCTCAACCAACCAAGAAATTGGAGGATGGTACCATGGCCCTCAAGAGCTTCAAAGAATTCGATGAAAATGACAAGAAGGTATTCTCTCTAAATGGTAAGGCCTTGAATATTTTACATTGTTCACTCACCGCCACCAAGTACAACCGTATTAGAGTAATAAGGCCCGCACATGAAGTATGAGAAAAAATAGGAACCATATATGAGGGCACAAAAAAAGTAAAGCAAGCAAGAAAAACTATACTTGTTAAAGATTTTGAAAATTTCAATATGCATGATGGTGAAAACATATCAAAAATGGTGGAAAGGCTTGACAACATTGTCAATCCTCTTATGGCACTCGGGAAAGTCATATCCGAAGAAGATAAGGTCACCAAAGTACTAAATGCTCTTCCCGGCTCATGGTCCGAAAATGTGACGGCAATCACGGAATCACAAAATCCCGAAACACTCAAGTTCGATGAGCTCATTGGGAACCTCCTCATTTATGAAGTCTATCTTAAGGAAAGGAAAAATTCCAAACCATCCACCTCTCAATCGGGTATGCAAAATATTCCTAAAGGCTTAGCATCTTCTTCTATAATTCATAATATGCTAGTGATGAAGATGATGAGGAGACGGCCTCTCTTGTCCGAACATTTGCCAAATTTGTAAATAAAAATAAGGCAAGAAAATCGAGAGACAACTCATTTTTTAAATACGAGAAACCCGGGCACTACATAGCCGATTGCCCGAAAGTAGCAGAGGGAGGAGCAAAAGAAGAAAAAACCTTTTCCCAAGAAGAAAGCTCTAAATGCCAAAGCTAAAACATGGGATGAGCTTCTTGCCACATCCGACAAGGAAGAAGAAGCCGAATATGGTCTCATGACCATATACGATGAATATAATGGGGTACGCTCTAATTCTTCATCTTCTTCTTTAGTTGATGAATTACAATGTGATTATGATGAATTGCAAAATGAGTTTCAAAATATGATTGTTAAATATAAGATTTGAAAAAGGAGTATAAAGAGCTCAAATTGGAGAAAGAAAAAGTATTTACTTCCTATGAATCTCTTGATCGTGCTCATGCTATTATTGTTACTAAAATGCATGCTCTTGATTCCAAAAAATAAATGCTCACAAAAGAAATTGAAAATTTGAAAAATAATGTGCATCATTTTAATTTAAGCACGAATAAGGTTACAAAAATTCTTGATGCACAAAGGAGTGATCATTCTAAATTAGGACTTGGTTATAAACCTTTTCAAAATGCTTCTAAGAAAAATGACCAATGTCCGACTTTCGTACGTGCTAGTAGTTCCAATAATCTTATTTGTTTTTATTATGGTAAAATTGGACACTATGCTAATAATTGTAAGTTGAAAAATAACTTTAGCTATTTTTGGAGACCCAAAGGTCTCAAAACTAACCCCCATGGACCCCAAAATTATAGGGTACCTAAAAATAATTCATTTGTAGGTAATAGGGGCTATAACAACAATGGAGGATTCAAAATAGCTCATGGACAGCGGATGTTCACGCCATATGACCGTAAGAAGAGAACTTTTTACCAACATCAAGCTCCAAGAAGAGGGTATAGTCATGTTCGGGAATGGCAAAAGAAAAATTCTTGGAAATAGATAAATTGGTAATTCTTCTTTCTCTCTTAGTAATGTTCTTTTAGTTGAAAGGCTTAAGTTCAATTTGATAAGTGTTAGCCAACTTTGTGATTCTAATTACAATGTTATTTTCAATAAAGAAAAATGTCTTATTCTTAAAAATGATAAAATTATTTGTGAAGAAAATAGAAAAGGCAATCTTTACAAAATTTGCACAAGTGATTTGGTTAGTCAAAATATTTCTTGTCTTGTCGCCAATAATGATTTAACTAGTTTACGTCATAGGCAACTTGGACATGTTGGATACAAGAATTTGAAAAATATTTACAAAAACCAACATGTAAAAGGACTACCCAAATTGAATTTTGAAAATCTTGGCTTATGTCACACTTGTCAAAAGAACAAATTAGTTAAAAGTAGTTTTAAGCCCAAAAATGAAATTTTCACAACCAAGCCTCTACAATTACTTCATCTTGATTTGTATGGGGATATTGGTACGACTAGTTTAAGTTGAAAACATTACACTTTTGTTATAGTCGATGATTTTTCTAGATATACTTGGGCTATTTTTCTTGCAAATAAAAGCGATGCCATTAATGAGTTTGCTAAGTTGTGTAGACTTATTGAGAATGAAAAGGAAGATACTATTTAGTCTATTTGAAGTGATCGAGATGGTGAATTTAGAGTCTTATGTGAAACCAAGGGATATGCTCACAATTTTTCGGCTCCAAGGACACCACAACAAAATGGAGTAGCCGAAAGGAAGAATTGGACTTTTCAAGAAATGAGTCGGTCTATGCTAAATGAATCTTCACTTCCAAAATATTTTTGGGCCGAAGCCGTAAGTACTGCATGTTATGTTATTAATCGTGTTTACCTTCGTCCTAATTTGATAAAACACCGTATGAGCTTTGGAAAGGAAGAACTCCAAATATTAGTTACTTCAAAATATTTGGGTGTAAGTGTTTTATTTTGAATACTAAGGATCAATTGGACAAACTTGATCTTAAGGCCGATGAAGGAATATTTATGGGGTACTCAACCAAGAGCAAAGTATATCGGGTTTACAATAAGACTAGTATGGTTGTTGAAGAATCTATCCATGTCAAATTCAATGAAGCCTCTTGTGCTGAAAGGATACCCGATGATAAAAGTGATGAAGAGGATGTTATTTCAAGATGATGCTAAAAATGATCAACCTTGTACTTCAAATGATCAACCGTCAACCCCAAGTGTTCCTCAAGAAGATAAATGTGATAATTTGGATCTTCCCGTGGCATTGAAATTTAAGGGAGATCACCCAAAAGATCTCATTATTGGTGATCCCCTTGATAAAGTGATGACTAGAAGAAAATTTACCGAGAAATACTCTTATTTCTCAAAAAGAGCCTAAAAATGCTGAGGAAGCAATTGAAGATGAGGATTGGTTTTTAGAAATACAAGAGGAGTTGAATCAATTTGAAAGGAATGATGTTTGGGAATTGGTACCTTGTCCTCCAACACAAATAACTATTAGTACAAAATGGGTATTCCGGAACAAACTCAATGACCAAGGCAATATTGTTCCAAATAAAGCAAGGTTAGTAGCTCAAGGGTATTGTCAAGAAGAAGGTATTGACTATGATGAAACTTTTGCACCCGTAGCACGTTTAGAAGCTATCCCAAAGAATCTCATATGAGTGCCGTTAAAAGGATTTTTTGATATTTGAAAGACACTATTTCATATGGCTTGTTTTATCCAAAGAATGAAAACTTTTCTCTTAAATGATATACTGATTCGGACTATGCGGGAAATATTGATGATTGCAAAAGTACTTCCAGATCATATCAATTCTTAGGCGATTGCCTAGTATCTTGATTTTCAAAGAAACAAAATTGTGTATCCTTATCAACAGCGGAAACCGAATACATTTCTGCGGCCTTTTGTTGTACTCAACTTCTTTGGATGAAACAAACCTTGACGGATTACAAATGTTCTTTTGAAAATGTTCTAATTTTTTTGTGATAACACTTCCGCTATAAATATTGCTCAAAACTCGGTTCATCATAACCTTACTAAACATATTGAGGTTCGTCATCATTTTCTAAGGGATTGCGTTTCCAAACGGAAAATTGAGATGTCTTTTGTTCCGTCTCAATATCAACTCGCGGATATTTTTACGAAACCACTTACCGCAGAGTCTTTTGCTTCTATTCGAGCTCATGTAGGCATAATGCATATTGAATATGGTCTATGATTGCATTTTTTTATGTTTTTAAAACTTAGGGGTGAAAAATCAGATTTTTGAATAAAAAATCGGACAGAAACTGAAAATATGCTTCAGAGACCGGATGACCTAGTGGTCGACCGGTCGAACAGGTATTTGGACCGGTCGACCACCCCCCTTAGCCGGTCGACCAGGCTTATATTTTGGGTAAAATTGTTTCTGTCCCAGATTTTGCCATTTTGAACGATTTTTTTGCTATTTTCACACCCCTTTGCAAATTGCACACACAATTTACTCAAAATGTTTTCTTTCTTGATAATTCTATATTTTTGAGTTTATATTACTCGTATAGCTTCATTATTACCCGGCTTCTCCAATTAATTGGTAAGTATAATTTCTTTTTAATCTCAATTGGGTTGAACCTTTAAGAAAATGCCTATGTTGATATTTTGATGGAATTCTTGTATAATTGTGTTGGGTATGATGATTGTTGTTGGATGATATTTATAAAATTGCATTTTGTGATGAAAATTTGGGCATGATTGCATTTACAATTGTTATATACATCTTCGATTTTATTCTACGTACGCCAAATGCTCGATGAAACATTCCAATGAGTATTTCATTACTTACACGACTCTCTCGATTTCAAAAGTCTTATAAGTTTATAGAGATCATGTTTTGTCACTCAAATGAGCTTTTATAAATCATCTTATCAAATTTCCCTTAGTTTTGGAATTTTAAGCTTTATGTTCAAAAGCTCGATAAATCGATTCAATTGCGCACTTTGATATGAATATATGATGTTTTTATCATGCTAACATTCTTTTTGATGATTCCAAAGGGGGAGAAAAATGAAACAAGCTCATTAGCTCAAAGAAGCTAGAAAAAGCTCACAGAAAAAGCTCACAAAAAAAGCTATAAGCTGTGATTGAAAAAGCCAAAAGCTGTGGATGTAATTTAGTCCATTGGATGTATTATAGACTCTTATAAATGTCTAATGATTTCTTTTTGACAGGGGGATCTTCTAAGCTCATATAAATCAAGCTCATATTGTAAAAGCTGAGCTTTTAGCTTTTAGTTGTTTGCTTCTACTTACTCTTGTTGTGCAAGTTGATAGGGGGAGCTCTTATAATTGTTTTTTTAAATCTTTGCTCCTATACTTGTGTTTAAAACGGATTGTCGTTTTAGACCGGTAAAATGCGTTTTTGTTTTTAAAATCAATCTCCTAAAATTGTTTTGGTTTGTAATCATCAAAAAGGGGGAGTTTGTTAGATAAATATTTTTATCATGATTTTGATGATTTTGTTTAAATGTGTATTTACACCAAAACAATGTCTCCTATTGTTGTTCAAATACTCCTAATCGTTTTAAATTATTTTTTGGAGTATTTCTTGAAGTTGATATTTGTTTATTCAAAACAATTCGTTTCGGGCGATATAAAAATTCATTTTTATGTTTTAAAGTATTTTTAACAATTACCGATTACGATCAAGGTAAAATGGAGCCCGAAAGATGAAGTCGGAATTTTCTCACGGATCAGAATGCTCCTGGAATAGGTCAACCGGTGTCTGAAGCTTTAAGATTTCAAATTTTCATCAAAAATCATTCCAGGGACAGGTTGACAGAGAGGTCGAACAGTCGACCCCCCTGGTCGACCGATAAACCCTTTATGCTCTCATTCTGTAACTTGCAGGGACATGTCGACCAGAGTGGTCGACCTGTGTGGGACTCTAGCTCAACGGACTTATTTTCCAATCTTTGTACTGATCGATGTGGGTCGACCAACTCAAAATCTAACGATTTTGAGCTTGTGGGAGACAACTTTTCATGAAATTATGGGATTGATTTATAACAGTTGTATTCTTGATTAAATCTACATTTTCATTACAGATTTCATTCTCCAAGAGGAGCCTATCTATGTTCAAGACCTCTCCTATAAATAGAGAAAAATTTGAAGCAACAAGATACAACACAACTACACAAGCAATACAATACAAGCAAACCTTGGTCTTCATTTTCATACTCTTGTTGTATTTCTAGCCTAAGTCTTTCACTTGCACATCTTGAGTACTAGGCTTTATTCTTGATTACACTTGCACTTCAAAGTTGTATACTTCATTATCGAGTTGTAATCTTGAATTTGTTTCTATCATCCAAAGCAAGATAACCTTGTTAGTGTTCTTGTGGTAAGAGCATACTTGGGTGATTTTAGGTGTTGAAGAGTGTGGTACTCTTCATAGGTGAAGGAAGATTGTGGTAATCTCCTTGGTGGTGTTGTAAGAAGAGTGTGGTACTCTTCAAGGTGAAGTTGTAATAATTTTGATAATTGTTAATAAAATTCTTTTTCTTTTTTGAAATCCACTTCGGATATACTGGGGTGGTAGAGCACGTAGTCCCTAAGTGGGGTGAAGCTCTATAAATCATCGAGTGTTGTTTATTTTTCCGCACTTACATTCTTGCTTTCATCTTCACATTCGAAAAAGAGGGCGAAACTCGGAAAATCGGCATAATCTATTCACCTCGCTCTAGATTATCGTAGCCACTTGGACTAACAGAAGGCTGAGGCTAGTTCAAGAGTTTTGAGAAGTGGTTCGAAATCTGAAGCCCTAGTTCCTTTATCGTCTAAAAAGAGGAAGATGAAACATGGCCATGATGTTGGAAAACAAGTTGTCAAGGCAAATCTCCTAAAAAGAAGGCTGTTGGTTTTAGAGGATTGGACGTTGTTGAGGTATATTGTTTTCATTTTTATTTACTGGATCTATTTTTGTTATTTTAGTGTTCTATGATTTTTGTTTTGTTTTTGTTTCTGTGTTGTTTCTGGTATGTTACTATGCTGTTGATATGTTGGTTTTTTTTACTTTCCAAAATTTTCTGTATAAGATGTGTTGTTTATTTGTTATTTCCTTGTTGTTTCTTTCTTGTTTCTAGGGTTATGAGTATTTGATTGATCCGGAAGAATGGTACACTACTAGGATAAACACTAGGTTTTCTTTTGAAGTGATTAAAAATTTGAAGGACAAGTTATCCCAGCTGATGAACGTTAAAAAATGTATAATTATTTTTGTCTTATATTATTATTTTACCTTATTAATATTATTAATAAAATAAATTTATAGTATTATTAATATGTTAGGAATAAAATAGGAAATTAACATAGAATTGTATTTGGAAGCATTTTTTAGTGCAGGTTCGGATCAACGAGCATAACTTTTATTTCCGACATGATTTTGGGATGATTCATGAAGATATGGATTCACAATCCATTCATTTACAAGTTTCCAGAGATATTGAAACCAAAAATCAAAGTTTGGAATGATATTTTCTCGGATAAAAAATTCATCATAAAATGAAGATTGAAAGGTTGCTCATTTAATTTCCAGACTTGGCCAAGTTTGATATTTTGGACATAACTCGGAACATACAAGTTATTTGTATCTGAAATGTTTACTGAGTATGTACAAATCATAGAGATACAACATTGATGAAGACTCCAAAGTCAGATTCGTATTGGATGAATTTATAAAAAATCTAAGAGGCTGCTGCACTAGTCAATCCCGTATGCCAACCACATCTCAAGTATTCAACCATATCTTGGCCCATGGTTGTTGGAATTCAATGAAATCAGTTGGGAATTCAAGCTAACACATGTGATAATTTATTTGTGAAAGAAAATTGAGCAAAGATGGCTGATATAATGGACAAAATGACCAGTCAAAGAAGGTGGCAAAGTTGGTGTTGATTTCCTTATTTTCTTACTTGTAATAAAAATAAAGAATAAAATAATTGTAAAATTTTTTGTTGGCTATAAATAGAAGACATTAGCATTAGCCAAAAGCAAGTTTTATGTAGATAAAGTTAGAGTTACAAAGTTCAAAAGAATTTTTCTTTCTTGCTTTTCTTAAATTATAGTAAGATTTCTAGTATTTTATAAAATGTTTGTTTTAGTTTTTCTTCAATCTTTTGTTTTCTCTACTTTCTTCATGTTATTCTAAGTTTATTTTGTTGAGAAAATAGGGTGAAACTCTTGATGAAGGATAAGGAATGATTGTGGATTCATATTAAATTTCATTGTTTCTATCATCAATTTGTTTTTAGCTTATACATTTTTGTTTGGTGGTGTTTTTTGATTTATGTATATCTATTGGCACAACAAATACTTGGTTCCATTTAGTTAAATGTCTGATTTTATTTCAACCGACTACTAATGTGGATGCCTTGATTTGTTGTAGACAAAATAAAACATAAATACTTGATCCCATAAACAAGTATTGATGTTATAAGATAAATTCTAATTGATGATACAACATGATTACCTCATTGCCTAATTTATATGTATAATATCTTCCCATTGGAACCTTTTTTGTGTATGGATTCCAATAATGGCAATCTAAGAGGTAAGAAAATATAATCATTCCTTTATCCGAAATCAAGAGTGAATCCCTAATCCTCAACATTTCTATTAATTAAATTTCTTGTAAAAAAATATATTCTTACTAGTTAAAAATCTATTTACTCATCACTTAAATAAGATATATCCTGTAAACTTCCATCAACTTCCCTGAGGATCGACCTCGGACTCCCGATAAATTTATTACTTGAGACAACCTGCACTTGGGTTTGCAACCTTAAAGTTGTAGCAAGTTTTTGGCGCCCGTTCTTGGGAAGGCAAGGTAGGTTTCCGGTTTGTATATATATCACTTTGTAAATATTGTGTGTTTATATGCTTACATGGTGTCGTAGTCCAAATTCTCGCCGTTTAATTAGATATAATTCAAAATATTTGATAAAAAATTTTGATTCACCTCCACACACACCAATTATGGCTGAAGAAGTAATTGTTCAAAATGAGATGGAAAGAGTGGAAAATCAAGAAGTGCATAATATGCGTTATTATTTGCAACCTCCTCGAAATTCTACTCCTTCTTGTTTCATTTTCCCACTAAATCCAAACAACTTTCGATTCAAGCTAGGGATGATTCCTTTACTTCCTAATTTTCATGGTATGGATTCTGAAAGCCCATATTTACATTTAAAGGAATTTGAAGAAGTATGTGCCACATTTGATGATCAAAATTGCACGATTGAAATTGTTAAGCTCAAATTATTTCCTTTTTCTTTAAAAGATAAAGCAAAAAACTTGGCTTAGCTCGTTAAAACCTAGATCAATTGGTACATGGCAAGAAATGCAAACTGAATTTCTGAAAAAATTCTTTCCAACTCATAAAACAAATTCTTTGAAAAGACAAATTCAGAATTTTTCTCAAAATCCTAAAGATGTTTTCTTTGAATGTTGGGAAAAGTTTAAAGAGTTGTTGAATTCCTGCCCACATCATGGTTTTGAAAATTGGCGTATAATCAGTTTCTTTTATGAAGGTTTAAATCCTAAAACTAAGCAATTTATTGAATCAATGTGTAACGGTCAATTTCTTGATAAAAAACCCGATGAAGCGCTAGAATATCTTAACTATTTGGCAGAAAATTCTCAATTTTGGCATAGTGTTGATGAAAATAAAGGAAAACTCAATCTTACTCAAGAAGATAGTTTAAGTGTTAGGCTTGCGCTTTTGGCTAAAAGAATCGATGACATGGAAGTTAAAAAAGTAAAAGAAGTTAAATCTGTGCAAGATAAAAAAGTTTGTGAAATTTGTGGACTTAAAGAAACTCAACTAATGATTGTCCTCACATTCCTGTTGAAGCAAATGTCATGAATGGATTTAGAAAACCTTTTCAATCTCCATATTCTGAAACTTACAATCCACAATGGAGAAATCATCCTAATTTCAGTTGGCGTTATAATAATCAAGCTCAACCAATAAATTCACAAAAGCCACCAAATTTTCCTTCATATCCAGCCTCACATGTAAAATCAATTGAAGAGACTTTGTAAGCATTTATGAATGAACAAACAAACATCAATAATAAAACTTCTCAGGCTATCAATTAGATCAAGAACTCACTTTCAACACTCACAACTTCTTTGCAAACTCAAGAAAAGGGTAAGTTTCCTGCTCAACCTCAACCTAATCCTTCCACGCAGTGTTGTGTTTCTACTTGCCAGTGAAAATCCGATCAATGAGGCTAATTCACCACAACACTTCGAAGTGGGAAAGTTGTTGATAAAACAATTCATCCCAAGAAAGTTATTAGTTCATCTTCAGAAATGAAGAATGAAAATAACGTTGATGAAGAAGGTAAGTTGACTGGAGGTAAGCTTGAAAATGATGAAATATATTCACCTCCTGCTCATTTTCCTCAAAGATTGCAACCAACTCAGAAATCGAACTCAAATTCTGAGATTTTTGAATTGTTTAAACAAGTCAAAATTAATATTCCTTTGTTGGATGCAATCAAACAAGTCCCACCTTATGCAAAGTTTTTGAAAGATTTGTGCACAATTAGTAGAAATCATCATGTGAAGAAAAAAGCATTTTTAACTGAAAGTGTGAGTTCAATTATACAACAATTTGCTCCACCTAAGTACAAGGATCCAGGTTGTCCAACAATTTCATGCATGATAGGAGACACTAGAACTGAACGTGCTTTGCTTGATCTAGGTGCTAGTGTAAATCTTCTACCATTTTCAGTTTATGAACAGTTAGGTTTGGGTGAACTTAAAGAAACTCCAATTGTACTCCAACTAGCTGATCGATCAATTAAAATCCCAAAAGGAATAATAGGAGATGTGTTGGTACAAACTGACAAGTTCTATTTTCCCGTTGATCTCATTGTTTTGGACACTCAGCCGATTATAGATGCAAAAACACAAATTCCTGTCATTTTAGGTCGTCCATTTCTTGCAACTTCAAATGCTTTGATAAATTATAGGAATGGTATTTTGAAGTTGTCTTTTGGAAATATGACTTTGGAAATGAATGTGTTTAATGTTTGCAAACAACCTACTGATGATGTTGAATTACATGAAGTGGATTCAATTGAAGAGCTTGTTCATGAAAATTTCACTGATTCTTTTGAATTTGATGAAACGTGTTTCGAAAGTGAGGGTATGTGTGAAAAGAAATGTTCTGAGGTTTCAACTGAATTTTTACAAGCACTATAAAACCATTTTTGGAAACCAAAAATTGAAGAGTTGTCATCATCAGAAGTGAAACCTATTCCTTCAAGCATAGAAGCTCCAAAAATTGATTTGAAACCTTTACCATCGATTTGAAATACTCTTTTCTTGGTGAGAGTGAAACTTTGCTGTAATAATTTCTTCCAAACTTGATGCATCTCGGAAAGTAAGTTGATCGAGATTTTGAAAATGCATAAAAATGCCTTAGGGTGGACCATTGCTTTGATATTAAAGCTATTAGTCGTCTAATTTGCACACATAATATTTATTTAGAGGAAAATGCAAAACCATCTAGAGAAATGCAAACAAGACTAAATCCTAATATGAAAGAAATAGTGAGAAATGAAATTATTAAACTCTTAGATAATGAAATAATTTATCCTATTTACGATGACAAAAATGGGTAAATCCTATTCATGTTGTCTTGAAGAAGTCCGGGGTTACATGGTTAAAAATGAAAATAATGAACTGATTCCAACTAGAACCATTACTGGTTGGCGTGCGTGCATTGATTACAGAAAACTTAACTTGGCTACTCGAAAAGATCATTTTCCATTGCCCTTTATGGATCAAATTTTAGAAAGAGTTGCAGGTCATAAGTTCTATTGTTTCTTAGATGGATATTCTGGATATAATCAAATTGAAATTGCACTTGAAGATCAAGAGAAAACAACATTTACATGTCCTTTTGGTACATTTTCATATAGAAGGATGCCTTTTGGATTATGTAATGCACCGGCTACATTCCAACGATGCATGCTTAGCATTTTTAGTGACATGGTTGAACGTTTTCTTAAAGTCTTTATGGATGATTTTTCAGTTTTTGGTGAATCATTTGAAGATTGTTTGTTGAACTTAAAAAAGTGTTGATAAGATGTGAAGAAAAGAACCTTGTGCTTAATTGGGAAAAATGTCATTTTATGGTAACAACTGGTATTGTTCTTGGACACATTACTTGAAAAAGGCATTGAGGTAGATAAATCCAAAGTTGAGTTAATTGCTAATCTACCAAGACAAAATCATGGAAGGAGGTAAGATCATTTTAGGGCATGCTGGCTTTTATAGAAGATTTATCAAAGATTTTAGTATAATATTTAAACCTTTGTGTAATTTTCTAACAAAATATATTGGTTTTGATGGACCGAAAAATGTGAAAATGCTTTTGTCAAACTTAAAAGCCTGCTTACATCTACCCCAATAATCCAACCTCCTGATTGGACTTTGCCGTTTGAGATAATGTGTGATGCTAGTGACTATGCCGTTGGAGCCGTGTTAGGGCAAAGAAAGGAAAATAAACCATATGTCATTTACGACGCAAGTAAAACTTTGAATAGTGCTCAAATCAATTATTCATCCACCGAAAAAGAATTACTTGCTGTAGTATTTGCTTTGGAAAAATTTTGATCCTATCTTGTTGGTTCACCAATTGTCGTTTTCAGTGATCATGCGGCTTTGAAATATCTTTTGTCAAAAAAAGGATTCCAAACCAAGATTGATTAGGTGGATTCTCTTACTCCAAGAGTTCAATATTACCATTCGTGATAAGAAAGGAGTAGAGAATGTTGTAGCTGATCATTTATCAAGACTTATTTGTGATGATTCATTTCAAACTCCACCTATCAATGATACTTTTCCTGATGAACAACTATTCAATGTTCTTTGTAGTACCTTGGTTTGCGATATTGTTAATTTTCTTGTGACAGAATGATGCCATCAAATTGGAATTCACAAGATAAAAAGAAGTTTTTGACTCGAGGTAAAAAAGTTTTATCGGGGCCGATCCCTACCTTTTCAAATATTGTCCGGATCAAATCTTTCGTAGATGTGTACCCGAAATGAGGTAGGTAGCATTATTTTATTTTGTCATTCAAGCATGTGGTGGTCACTTTTCAAAAAGAAAACCAAAGGTCAAAGATCTTACAATGTGGATTTTATTGGCCAAATCTTTTCAAAGATACTTACGCTTTTTGCAAAAGTTGTGAAAATTGTCAAAAGTTAGGATCAATTTCAAAACGAAACATGATGCCTTTGAATCCTATTGATTGAAATCTTTGACTGTTGAGGTATTGATTTTATGGGGCCATTTCCAGTATCATTTGGTTTTATTACATTTTAGTCGCAATATATTATGTTTCAAAATGGATCGAGGCAATTCCTTGTCAAAACAATGACCATAAAACTGTGATAAAATTTATAAAAGAAAATATTTTGAGTCGATTTGGAATTCCTCGAGTCATTATTAGTGATGGGGGAACACATTTTTGCAACAATGTTTTTGCATCTTTAATGAAAAAATATGGAATCACACATAAAGTTGCAACCCCTTATCACCCACAGACAAATGGACAGGTTGGACTTGCAAATAGGGAGATAAAACAAATATTAGAAAAAACTGTTAACCCGAATCGTAAAGATTGGTCTTTTAGACTTATCGACGCACTTTGGGCATACTGAACTGCTTTTAAAACATCATTGGGGATGTCTCCTTATAGAATAGTTTATAGAAAACCTTGCCATTTACCAGTGGAACTTGAACATAAAGCTTATTGGGCAATTAAAATGTTTAACTTCAATCTTGATGATGCTTTGAAATTGAGAAAATTGCAAATCAATGAGCTTGAAGAATTTAGAAATGATGCATACGAGAATTCAAAATTCATAAAGCAAGAATCAAAGAATTTCATGATAATAAAATTACAAGAAAAACATTTGAGATTGGTCAAAAGGTTTTGCTTTATAATTCTAGATTGCATTTATTTCCTGGAAAATTAAGGTCAAGGTGGAGTGGTCCTTTTATTGTGAAAAATATATATCCGTATGGAGCTGTTGACATTGAGAACCCTAGAAATGGTAATATATTCAAAGTTAATGGACAAAGACTTAAACTGTTTCTAGAAAATCAATTCCTTCCAGAGGAAGTTCTTTTTCTTTATAATCCTTGTTATAATTAGTGAACATATTTGTTTCTTATAAATGTGTGTATTTTGTAGTGTTTAATT
Organism: Rehmannia glutinosa; assembly: GCA_016081115.2. Classification (NCBI taxonomy): domain Eukaryota; kingdom Viridiplantae; phylum Streptophyta; class Magnoliopsida; order Lamiales; family Orobanchaceae; genus Rehmannia; species Rehmannia glutinosa. The sequence continues at coordinate 17,626,615 of CM071926.1, read as the reverse complement.
GTTTGTTTTCCCGGTTAAATGGCGGATAACGGTACTCCGTGGCGATTAAGTCGGACTCATCAGTTTCCCACAAACACTGATATTTGTACATGATTTTGTTTTCTCATTCTCTTTCATTTGGATTTTTTTAAAAAAATATGGATAAAAGAATTCTCCCTACTCTCAAAAAGCGATTCTATTTTCTTCCCAAAACTGAAATTTTAGAAATATATAAAGCCAGGCTAGAAAGGTTAAGAATGTTTATGAATAAAGGCATTCCAGAAGATGTACGTTGGATAATTGAAGCAAAGGTAAGATTAGCAGGAGAATTTTCATTTTCTCCTACTAAATACTTGCCTGGTGTTGGAAAAAGTTCATATTCAAACAAACGAAGGGCCAAAAGACTGCAAGTGTGTCACAAATGTGCTCGATGGACTTGTGACACAAGATGTCGTTCTTTAGGTATGGTTTCCAGAAACCGAGAAGATAAAATTTAATTCATAAAGGATGGGCTGAGTAAGGAGTCTTTAGATAACATTCTATTGACTCTTGATACGCATTCTTGTGGATTCGTGCACCGTGAAATTCTTCGTTTGTGGAACCAATTTCGAAATGAATGTGAACACCGTCTTGGGAATCTAACGTTAAAAGACCCTGTTTGCCAATTTATAAGAAAATTGGATGGGAAGCATATCCCCGACCCATAGAGGGCGTTTAAGCTATTTCTGGACGTAAAACCAGAGGAAGATGTGAGCCACAATCACAACTACTTTTTCTGTTCATTCACATGCTAGCATTTTATTTTGACTTTATTGTCTTTATTTTCAAACTTTTTGACAAAATAAAAGTTCCAATAATTATATCTACTGTTGCATTCCCTGTTCATACCTCAATAAATAGCGTTGCATTCACCCGTTCTTTTACACCATTTAGTTTGTATCAGAAAAAAAGAGAGAAAAATATATATATATATAAAAAATGGAGAGTTCTTTTTCCCGTAGAATTAACTGTGTTGTTGTATTCTGTGGTGCAAATCCTGGGAAAGGCGGTTGTTTTCTTGAGGCAACTGATAATCTCGGTAAATTTCTAGCAGAAAAACACATTAACTTAGTATACGGGGGAGGTAGTTTTGGGTTGATGGGGCGTGTTGCTGGTTCTGCCTATTTGGGAGGAGTTAGAGTTTTAGGAGTTATCCCGAAACCATTAGTTGTCCGACAAATCACCGATCAAATCATTGGAGATGAGTTAAGAGTATCAAACATGCAAGATCGAATGGTGAATATGATGCATAATGCAGATGCCTTTATCGCCCTACCTGGTGGTTTTGGTACACTAGAAGAGTTATTCCAAGTGATCTCCTGGGCACAACTCAACATTCACCAGAAGCCTATAGGTATTCTTAATGTTAATGGTTTCTTTGATGGTTTATTGTCTTTCATAGATTTTGCCGTTGAGAAAGGTTTTATTTCACCATCTGCCAGACGAATCATAATTTGTGCAACAACACCAAGTGAACTAATCGATCAACTCCAGGCATTTGTTGCTGAACCTGGTCCAAAATTGGCTCATGTTGTTTGGTCCGAGGATAGAAGTAAAAACGCAAATTGGATTTGTCTCTGACGTTGTGAGATTTATCTTTCACGGGTATAACTACTATTGTGTTCTTCTACTTTCATTTCAAAAAGCCATACATCAGGTAATATCTTCTAAACCTTACTTTCCTATTTATTTTTGACATTGAGGACAATGTTTTAGATAAGTTGGGGGGAATGGATAATTGATATTATTTTTTTTCCTAATTTGCAATGTGTGATTTTGAAAAAAATTAAAAAAACAACACTGATGGCAGAGTAAAGAATGTCATTTTGATATTCTTGAGACGCATCCCTACTTTTATTGATATTGTTTTTGTACTAATTCTCTTTTCAAAATATGGCATGTTGTGATTTTATTTTTAAAATAAAATATTGTGAATTGTCAAAACATGAAAATAGTCTTATTGTTGAATTCAATGATGCTATCTTGATTAAATTAAAAAAAAAGTATAAAAAAACTTAAAAAAAAAAAGAAGAGAAGAAAGTGTTTTGTGCACATTCTAAGTTTTGTGGAAAGATTGGTTGTGATACATATAACTGAAAGTTTGATCATGATAAAGTATTTTATTTTTAATATTCACACATCTTTTGTGAATGAGTGGTGAGTTTGAGAAAACAAGCATTCTGAACTTTAATTGGTCGTTTGAAATGGTTATGTTGTGATTTGAAATACTTAAATATTCTACCTAACATGTGGAGAAATGATTTGGTTAACACCCACATTGTCAATTTCTATAGAAAATACTCTATTACATAATTTGTGATGAGTATTGTTCATTGTTAGTCATGTTGTAAAAAGAAAAAAGAAAAAGAAAAAAAAGAAAAAAAAAGAAAAAAAAAAGAAAAAGAAAAGAAAAAGAATATAGAAAAACAAAAAAAAATATTATCATTTTGTTTGCAATTCTAAACCAATGAAATTTCGAGACATAATTTGGTATGAAAACATTGGGTGTTTCAAATTTTATAACTACCTATCTTATGCTCAATTCTGGTTTGAATGCTTGTCCTAAATCATATTGGCCATTTCCTTGAGAGTTTTGACTGTTTTCCAACTCCAAGAGTGAACACCTCGCCAATTTACACGACAAACACTAACCTATGAGGATATGGAGTTGATGTTTTTTTATGATCAAGTTTGAAGTTATTGTATTTTGGTTTGTGGAATGAAACGGTGGTTTTGTGCATATATACACGATATTTCTTCCCTAAAAAATATTATATAAATAAAATTATAAAATTTATTCTTGATAGCATCTATGATGACTGACAATAAACTTTTTGATTGTCAGACTATTTCATAAAGTTTTTTTAAAAAACATAATGATCAACGTGCCATATTCATCAAGTTTCTTTTGTATTTTTCTTATGCTTTAATTACTAGGGACTAGTAATAAGCTGGTTGGGGGGTGTGATGAACGTTAAAAAATGTATAATTATTTTTGTCTTATATTATTATTTTACCTTATTAATATTATTAATAAAATAAATTTATAGTATTATTAATATGTTAGGAATAAAATAGGAAATCAACATAGAATTGTATTTTGAAGCATTTTTTAGTGCAGGTTCGGATCAACGAGCATAACTTTCATTTCCGATATGATTTTGGGATGATTCTTGAAGATATGGATTCACAATCCATTCATTTACAAGTTTTCAGAGATATTGAAACCAAAAATCAAAGTTTGGAATGATATTTTCTCGGATAAAAAAATCATCATAAAATGAAGATTGAAAGGTTGCTCATTTAATTTCCAGACTTGGCCAAGTTTGGTATTTTGGACATAACTAGGAACATACAAGTTATTTGTATCTGAAATTTTTACTGAGTATGTACAAATCATAGAGATACAACATTGATGACTCCAAAGTCGATTCGTATTGGATGAATTTATAAAAATCTAAGAGGTCACTGCTGACTAGTCAATCCCGTATGCCAACCACATCTCAAGTATTCAACCATATCTTGGCCCATGGTTGTTGGAATTCAATGAAATCAGTTGAAAATTCAAGCTAACACATGTGATAATTGATTTGTGGAAGAAAATTGAGCAAAGATGGCTGATATAATGGACAAAATGACCAGTCAAAGAAGGTGGCAAAGTTGGTGTTGATTTCCTTATTTTCTTACTTGTAATAAAAATAAAGAATAAAATAATTGTAAATTAATTTTTTGTTGGCTATAAATAGAAGACATTAGCATTAGCCAAAAGCAAGTTTTATGTAGAGAAAGTTAGAGTTACAAAGTTCAAAAGAATTTTTCTTTCTTGCTTTTCTTAAATTATAGTAAGATTTCTAGTATTTTATAAAATGTTTGTTTTAGTTTTTCTTCAATCTTTTGTTTTCTCTACTTTCTTCATGTTATTCTAAGTTTATTTTATTGAGGAAATAGGGTGAAACTCTTGATGAAGGATAAGGAATGATTGCAGATTCATATTAAATTTCATTGTTTGTATCATCAATTCATTTTTAGCTTATACATTTTTGTTTGGTGGTGTTTCTTGATTTATGTATATCTATTGGCACAACAAATACTCGGTTCCATTTAGTTAAATGTCTGGTTATATTTCAACCTACTACTAATGTGGATACCTTGATTTGTTGTAGACAAAAGAATACATAAATACTTGATCCCATAAACAAGTATTGATGTTATAAGATAAATTATAATTGATGATACAACATGATTACCTCATTGCATAATTTATATGTATAATATCTTCCCATTGGAACCTTCTTTATGTATGGATTCCAATAGTGGCAATCTAAGAGGTAAGAAAATATAACCATTCATTTATCCGAAATCAAGAGTGAATCCCTAATCCTCAACATTTCTATTAATTAAATTTCTTGTAAAAAAATATATTCTTACTAGTTAAAAATCTATTTACTCATCACTTAAATAAGATATATCCTGTAAACTTCCATCAACTTCCCTGAGGATCGACCTCGGACTCCCGAGAAATTTATTACTTGAGACAACCTGCACTTGGGTTTGCAACCTTAAAGTTGTAGCACCAGCCACATTTAGATGCGTTTAGGCGTACTTGTTTCAGTTATTTTCTGGACATGCATGAAGTTAATTTCCAAAATCAACTTGTGCATTTGTTGTTGAAGAGGCAAGTTGTTCATTCGCGGAAGGATGAGATACTAGTGTCTGTTTGTGGTAAATTTTGAGATTTGGTATTGGGGAGTTTGCCCTGGTCACGGGGCTGAAGTGTCTGGGAAAAGGCCCTCTGTTTGTGGGGAAGGTATTACTTCTGAGTTCTTTCAGAAGTATTTTTTCGGCTCAATGAAATTCACTAGGCAGTTAATTGAGGAGTGTTTTAGATTACAAGTGTGGGGGGAAAATGGTGATGATGCCCTGAAGATGGCTTTGTTGTATTTTTTGCATTTTTTTATGTTTTCTTCTACTGGGACTTCTGTTAATATGGAATTTTTTAATTTAGTTGATAGTGAAGATTTTAACACATATCCCTGGGGAAGGGATTTGTTTGACCTTAAAATCAGAGAACTGAGGGAACAAGTACTCCACAGGAAGCAGCCTCAGGACGAGGATTTGAAGCCTGCTGCTAAACGCTCTAAATTTTACAGAATTAAAGGCTTTCCTCTGGCTTTTCAGATATGGTTCTATGAATGTTTTTCAGAGGTAAACAATAAAATTTGCAACCGTATCGGGCAGAGTATCCCTCGTATTCTGAATTGGGGTTGTCCATTGTCTGATAGAGATAAGAATTTGAGGTCAGATGATCTCGATATGATGATTTTCAACCTGCTTGGGGAAATGTAATACATTACATTTTTATTTTTTTGTTTCTCTTTTGTTTCATAACTGTTTCATATATGTTTATTTGTTGTTTCTAACCTTTTTTTTTGTTTGTTTTCCTTTTGTTTTACTTGAAGTTGATGAATATTTGGCCATTAGATGAAGAGAGGTTGCAGTTGGATATTGGAACTTATTTTGATGAGTCCAAGTATTCATTTGATTTTGTTGATGGGGACTTTGTCATTGGTAATCGAAAGATAAAGGAGTCGGATGTTGAGTTGGGATCGAACTACACGTTGGATGATGTTGTTAGGAAGCAGGATAAATTGGCCAATGAGTTGAAGGTTTTCAAGAACTCCATTAATAAAATCTTGGAAGAGCAGTTTAAAACTGTTCTCTCTGATTTCTCTGCCATTAAGGGAAAACTTCAGGTAACCTTATTTTTTTTGTCCACCCTGTGTTTCGTTATTTTTTTTGTCTTTGTTCCTTGTTTGTTTTGATTTATAATGTTTTTCACTTTTACTTTTTAGGCTGGTGATGGGCTGGATGAAGCTGACAAGGTTGCTGGGGTGCAAGATAATAAAATGTCGTCAGCGTCCGCTTCAGAGTCTGAGAAGGAGTCAATGAGAGTGGATGATCAAAATGTTAAAACTCATGTTGTACCATTTTCTAAGGAGGTTTTTTTGAATAAATGCAAAATATTATTAAAAAATAAAATATAGTGTACTGCTTACAAACCAAACAGCGAGCTTTAAAAAAGGAGTCTCGTTAACCTATCAATGTAAAACCCATTGGGAAAAACCTTTTTTAGGAAAAAGAGTACCCCATAAAAGAAACAACAGAAATAACTTAAAATCTCAATCGAAATGATGGACGTTTATTTCTAGAGGATTTTCGAAAGACATTGGCATGTGTTTGTGTTGCACGCGCTTGAGTATCCTCCTGGTGGTCTGTTGTAACCTGTGGAATATGGGCCCAGGATCCTCCAGCCACAATTGCCATAGCGTTCATAGCTTCTGACGAATCACTTAAGTGAATGACAATCGGAGCAGTTGAAGAGTCGCCTAACTTGGTCTTTAAAGCTTCCAATTTGTCTGCATCATCTTGATCGCCTTCATCCGCCATATCTGACCAACGTTTCCGGGCAGCAACGGCCATCGCCTTGAACCCCTCAGAAGGATCATTGGAGCTAAGGACATGATCATTAAAAGGAAGGCTATTTGAAACTATTTTCATTCCACGTTGCAAATTAGCTTTGTCCATGTTTATCCAAATTTGTTGCTGCGGTTGATAAGGAATCATGGCTCATGCGGTTTGCTAGTATTATATTCCGAAGCCATAATCCGATTCTCATTATAAGATTTTTGCTCCAAATTCGTATTATCACATGCCACATCATCTGAAGCAGTACCTAGAACATCAAAAGAATTTTTAGTGTGACTACGTGAAGAAGAAGGTTCACCCTCCTTAACATAACCTTGATGACCCACATTTCCCATGGAGTCATCAATGGCCTTGCCCTTGTCCTGCTGTACCGGACGGTAAACTTTACGGACCCTAGAACGACCCCATTGCATAGAATTCGGACGTGCCGCTGATGTCCTGGGATGTCCCTGGTCAGGAGAGGTGCGTCTTTCAGTGGTTGAGTTACCTGCGGGAGTAATACGGCAAGAAACCGTCGAATGTCCCGTTGACCCTTCTTGTTTGGAAAGGACTGAGTGAACCAGTAGTCCCCTGTCTGGCGGACAGTTTGAAAAAAAAAATCAGAGGCTTTTGAAGGTGGCAATATTGGTGGTGATGTCGGGGTTGAGTCTGTTATTGAAGGGATTGTAAATGAGGGTGAAGGAATTGCCGTTGGTAGTGAAATTGATTTGTCGATGGGTAAAGGGGTTAGTAGTGATGGTGAGGAACTTGTTGTCAGTAGTTTGATGGATTTTGCAGAAAATATTGAGAATATTCTGTTTGATTCAAGTAAGGTTTCAGGTGAGGTTGGTGTTGAATCTCGGGACCTTAATGTTCATGCTGAACATGGAATCATTAGGTCTCAAGAATTTGGTGATCTCACCCAATCTCAATTTGATTCTATTGTGAATGTTGCAACTCAAGCTGTTGCTGGAATGGATGGTTCTTAAAATTTGCCTCTAGTTTGTTTTTGACATTGAATTTGTCATTTATATTTTGTTTATAACAATTTTGTATCTTGTTTTATTGCAGGCTGGTGTCAAGGGGTCAAATGCATCACCTATTCCTCAATCCCTGGTTTCTAAGAGGGTTTCAAAATCCTCCGTTGCTGTGAGAACTCCTTTCACCACTCATTTTGAATCATCTGGTGATGTGAGTGGGAAAGTAGTTGGGGGATTTTAGTTGGGACATTGATTTGGAATCGACTCCTCAGGAGAAAGATGCGACCTTGGATGCTGGCAGGAATCCTCCAGTAGTGTTGGTTAAAGGAAGGTGTCCATTAGATGATAGACTTGGTGAAGGTTATGGCGGTTTGGATGATTTTAATGATGGTCTGAGTGAGTGAATTTCAGAAAGTTTTGTTTCGCAAGGGTAAAAAATTTTATTCTGTTTTTCAATGATTATGAAATATTATTGTAATTTTTTTAACTTATTTATGTTTTAGACCAAAATGTTATTCGGAAGAGGATGACAAGATTGATCCCTCATTAAAGCTGGGCGTATGCGAGGTGAAGCAAAAATCATGGTTTCATAGCCTGTACTATGTTGACGAGTACTTGTCTTCATTGGTAAGTTACTATTTTTTATGTTGCTATTTTCGTATTTTTGTTTCTGTGTTCTTACTCTTTGTTTGCTCCCTTTTCAGCATATGGACATTTTGTTCTATTACATACGCAAGAAGTATATGTACGGGCATTGTGCTATGAGATTTACTACCACGGACCTGATCTTTGATAGATGCATGCAGAGTATCTACGGTCGGTTCACCCTTGTCAACAAGAGGAAGAAGAAAAATTTTGACACTTCCATGATTAACTTGAATTCTTCTGTGGTTGACTATATTATGGTTTTGATATAGGCTGTATAAAGCCGTGGTCCGAGGTTGATCATATCTTGTTTTCCATTCACTACGTCGACATGGAACACTGGATCCTGGGGAGGTTGAGCATTCAAGAGAGAATTATTTATCTGTACAATTCATCTGGGACCCCGACTGTTAAAATAGCTAGAAAGCTATCGAAGCCTATAGCGTGTTGTTGCCCCATTTTCTTTCAATGGTAGCATTTTACGAAGAGCGCCATGATATTGCTCTTGGTTCTGGCCCTTACTCTGCTGACATTAACCCCCCAATGAAGATAGTGGTTGTTAGGGATATTCTTGTCCAAATGAAAAAGTAATATTCTTGTTTGTATCCTATTTTATTTCTATTTTATTTTTTGTTTGTTTTTATATTATGTTTTTAACATGTCCCCTCCCTTTTTTTTTAGCGATTGCGGAGTATTTGTAGCTTGCTATGTAGAGTATTTCATCTGGAAAGAAAATGTCGGAGGAAGACTTTGACATTGAAAGAGAACAGATGAGGTATACTCACCTACTATACAATCACGCAAGGCTGAAGCAGCAGAACGGAGACGAAGACGAAGATGACAGTGATATTGAAATCATCCCCCCACTTCCTATTGAAGCAAGGAATATGTTGTTAAAGAAGAATTCCGTATGAGATTTGTGTTATGGTCACATGGAACAATATGCTTTTACTTATATTTTAATGGTTTGTTAGTACAGTTATTTGGTACCTGTCTATATTTCTAGTTAGTTTATTTAGTATTTTGAAGTATGTAGACAGAATCTGAATCACTATGAGATTTTGTGGAACAGTATGTATGATTCTATTTTTGGTATTCATGGGTGTTTGGAAGGTTTTAGTTTTCTAGTTTTTGTATGCTTGTTTCTTGTGTTTCACAGGATTTGCAGCAATGCAAAAATATCAGAAACAAATAAGAAACATATAAAAAACTATAAAGCAACATGAATGAATTTTTATTGAAACAATTGTGTTGTGTTCCATTGTATTAATCTTTCTAGCTTGACACGTATGTAAGCAAATGGAATATGGTGTTATTAAATCCATCTTATTTTTGGTTGATTCCTACATGTCTGTCTATTGTGTCCATGCTGCCCACACCTTCCGTATTTATTTTTGAGATTTTTTTTCCAAGTTGCCTTGTGTCTTCTTTTCTTTGGCCTTGCCTTCCGGTGGAAAGGTCCACATTGTTTCAATTTCAGGTGTCACGATACAATTATCTTCATGTAGGATTGGATACACAGTTTCCGAATAAGTGGCTTCCATTGTTTCCTTCATGTAGTATGCCGAGCAGTACTGGTATGAATATTCATTCAATTCTTTTAGTACTGCTATAGCATGTAGACAAGGAATTTCATCTATTTGGAATCTGTTGCATGTGCAAGTCTGTTTCTCAAGGTCCACAACATATTTTTCTGATTCTATGACTTTAAAGAGAAAATCATTTGATCTTTTCACCTGGAAACAGAAATGAAACATGTGAGATTCAGATTTGTAGTAAATTACTCTTAAATTTAGAGAAATGGTGTAGTTTTTCCACATATACTCTTCAACTGTTTTTGTCATTCTTGTAAATATTGATCTTGCTTCATTTCGATGCCTGCATGTCCAATCTTAAACTAAGGATCTCACGTACTCGAGCAATGTTGTTGCAGGTAGGTGTCTCCCTACTACAGTTGTTGCATTCAATGACTCTGCAATGTTGGATGTCATGAGAAAGTATCTTTTGTTGCGACAGTGTAGTCGTGTCCATTTCTCATATCCGATGGCAGACAAGTAAGGTATGATTTTGTTGTTCACTCTGTCTAGTGCAGATATTTAATTTTCAAATTCGTCTTTCGCGTAGGCTTTTGCTGCTGCTATGAATGACTCCCTTATTTCATTGTTTTTCTTTTTGAAGTTTGCCTTCAAATTGTTTAGGAGATGATACATGCGCAGTCCATGGGATACTTCAGGATACACCTGATCATTAAAATAAATTGTTTTTTTCAGAATGTGTTGTGACTGAAATTATTTTTGAAACCTATATGTGAAACATTAAAGAAACGTATTTGAAACATCTATGAAACATAACCTGAAGAAATATTTTATAATATGTACCTCATTTATTGCTGTTTCTATGTTGATATGTCTATTTGAGACTATGCACATACTTTCCCTGAAACTAAAAGTTTGTCTGAACTTTGTGAAAAACCATACCCAAGATCCATTATTTTCAGAATCCACTATTGCAAAAGCCAATGGAAACTTGCTCCCATTCCCATCATGCGTGCATGCAGACAACAAAGTCCTCCCGTAACTTGCTTTTAGAAATGTACCATCAACAACAACCACTGGCCTGCAATGTTTCCATCCATTTATTGATGCATTTATAGCCATGAACAAGAATAGGAATGTGTTATCCTCTTTTCTTACTATTTCAGTAATTGATATGGGATTTGTTGTCTCCAACATGTAAAGATAAGCTGGTAGTTTCTGATAAGATTCATCCGGCCTCCCCCTTATTATTTCAAGTGCTTTCTCTTTTGATCTCCAAGCCTTTCTATAGTCGAGACTTATTCCATGTCCATCCTTCATATCTCTTAATATATCTGTTGGTGTGTACACTATTTTAATGTTGTTTAGGTACTTTGATTTGATAATGTCTCCAACCATTTTTGTTGTAGCCTGTCTACTGTCATTCATTCTCATATCGAGTAGACAAGTATGGTTGCTGTCGTATTTTCTTACTATGAACTTCGTTGTCCTTGTTCTTGATGATGCTTTCAAATGCCAATTGCAATTTTCATCCAGGCACATTATGTGGTATTGCTTGTTGCATGATTTATTGACCTTATACTGGAAGTGATTTTTTCAATGCAAAACAGCTGATGTGTTTTATCAATTCGTCCTTGTTGTTGTAAACATTTCCAATTTGGATTTGTTTTTCATAATTAATAGATTCTTGGATTTGCATTGTTTCTTGGACCACATTTCTTGGATTTGTTTGGCCCATATTTTCCATTGTTGAGCTCTCTACTGATATGCTATTGGTTCCCTCCATTGCATTTTGATGTGTTGTTTCTTGCAAGCTTGTCTCTTTTGATTTCAAGAGTAATTGGTTTTCTAAATTAACTAGTAGGTCTATGCACAGAGGAAACTTCATCCAATCTTCTTCTTTGCTTTTTTACTTCTAAATAGAACTTCAGGTTGAAGTCATTTTCAATCTTTAATGGTGGCAGAGATTCTCTAAGTTTGTACTTAATCTGCAGTCATTCCTCATCTCTGTTGAACTGTAATTGTTGTTGTAAAATTTCCTGCAAGGTGCTGAAAGTGCAATCCATTGGAATCAGGATCCCCGTTATCTCGAAGTTGATATAATCCGTGTTCTCTGCCCATTCTCCCTTGTGGTATACTATTTCTGGAACTTTATCTATAGTACTGTAGAAATTTATTTTATTTGAAACATGAATGAAACATCGTTGAAACAAAGATGAAACAAATCCCCTGCACAGGGAATCAATGTGCTTCCCATGCAGAATAGAAATACTTTTGAAACAACTTTGAAACAATTATCTAAATGATTGCATGCAATTTTTTGAGATCCTGACATTTTGATGTGTAGATTTTCATGACAATCAAACTTTTTAGGATGTTGTATTAAGTTTTGAACAAAATAAGCATTTTATAATATTGAATCACTCATTTTGATCAAATTTTATATTCGCAAATTCTTGGTACAATCTCAATTTCATCTGATGTATATATATATATGTTCAATTATAATTTTGCATGTGAAAAGAGATGCACAGTGATGTAAACTATATTTTTTTCAAAATAAGCAAGCATTGTTTTTTCGAGATTGGTGTTTGGTACCTTGTTTTTTGTTCTGCTTTCTTCCTTTTTTGTTTACTAATTTGCAGTTCGATTCTTCTTCCTTTGCTAAGACACAGATCGTCTTTGTTTCTCCTTCTCGCAAAATATTTGCGCACTTGTTTCCGGTTGCTGCATCGTGGATCTGCAAATCTGTTTTGATGGTTGTTTTTATATGCAGCGTATTGTGTGGGAATGTGTTGGCTTTGAGCGTATTTGTTGGTATTAGAATGCGGTCAACGTATTGTTAGGTAATTTTGGTAAAAATCTCAGTATTTTGCAGGTACCGATCATAAAAAGGTAGGTATTTGTGTCATTTTCCCAAATCCATAACCCTAAATTATAAGCACCATGATTGGCCCATATTTGGTCCAAAATCAACAAGCCCAACTCAACCAAACCAAGCTGGCTCTTTGCTCAATGGATCTAGTACAAAACCCAATAACCCAAACCCAATGATAACTAACCCCACATAATATTGCAATCTAAAACTGAAGGCATTATAATCTCAATTTTTTTGATATAGACTAAACGACAAAATACAATAACACCCCATGAATCTGGTCATATGTTTCATTTATCCCCTGAACTTATCAATATAACACTTCTCTTTCTCAATCAAATTCAAATATAATATAGGTATAAAACTACCCTTAATAACAATTGTTTTTAACTAGTCTTAATAATTGTATCTCAAATTTGATTTTACGTTCTTTATTTAAATTATTTCAATTTGTAACTTAACAAGTTCAAAAACTTAAAAATATTTTATTAATTTTAATAATTGTATCTCAATTTTGATTTTACGTTCCTTATTTAAATTATTTCAATTTGTAACTTAACAATTTCAAAAATTAAAAATATTTTATGGATAGATGAGTATAACAAATAAAAGAATATTGAATGTAGAATTGTTTTAATTATTGACTCAATGTAAAAATAACTTTCAATTTTTAAACTCACAAATAAATATATGTTTGTATATTGAATATACATACATATATTATTTTTAAATTATTGATAATTTATATTTTTAAGAATATGGTATATGTAATGGTTTAGTAAGAGAGAAGGATTAATACAAATTTTCTTTTGTGATATTTAAATATTTTGAACCATCTTTGTTCAAATAACAAGATTTAGTATCTAAAATATTTTGATAGAACTAATTGGACGTACTTTTAATAATATCTATTATACATTAAAGATGGCAATTTATTAATGCTATGTGTTGGACTATGAATTATATTAAATAAATAATAAATAAATGAAGAAGTGTAAGATTTATAACTAAATTAGGTTTAATAAAATATATTTATTCATATTATTTATAATATTGAAAGTTTATTTAAATTAAATAGTTAATATTTTATTTTTTATTAATTTTTTATATTTAATTTCTTGTGTATTTATTGTGCATTACTTTATTTTTTTAAAGTTTAAATTACTTAATGTACAATTAAAAAATATCACCTTTTGAATTTAATAAGAATGTAAATTAAATAGGGTACAAAATATTGGAATATTACTAAAAATAATGTATATTTATTTTTATTAAGTGTAGTTTTGTCCCTACATTATATTTTAATTTGATTGGAGGGTAAGTGTTACATTTGCAAGTTCAAAAAGGATAAATGAGACATATGACCAAATTCAAGGGGTGTTATTGTATTTTGCCCTAGACTAAATAGAACTCAGATTTTAGGGAACAAATCCTCTCCCTTTAAGCTATTGTAAAGTTCGCCAATTTCAGTTAATCTGAACCATAACAAGAGGTTGCCACACATGGTTTATTTGTTATTCTATGCAATCCCACCAATTTATACCGTTTTTCACACTTCTTCAATTGGAGATTTTGATTTCCAATACAACTACAAACTTAAATTCTTAATGTTCATTTCATAACAGATCCCACATGGAATTTTATTTTGAAAAATATAAAAATACTACTTAATCAAAATAATAATATAATCTGCCAAACAATATCTGTGAGTATTAATATTACTAATATATCGCCCGTGCGATGCACGAATTGTAATATAATAAAGTATTATATAATTTTGATATTAAAAAATTGATAAATTTTAGGAATGGTGATGGAGTGGGGCAAGACGGGTATCTCAAGGCCTATCCCGACCATGTCCATTAAACTGGGGAAGGATTGCAGGATGATAAGGTTTTACCAGATACATTGGTATTTTACCGGATATAATACATAGATACAAATAATTATACATATGTATTATTTTTCATATCTCAGGTATTTCATGTAATATTTATGGTGGATTGTTTTCTCAAATATAATACATAAATACATACAATTATATATATGTACTTTTATATTTATTCATATTTTTGTAAGATAGTTTTTTATTTCTAATGTTGTTATCCAGATTTGTATTCCATATTCAACTTTTCAATATTGATTATTTTATAGATTTTGTTGTGCATTGTTCGGATTTTTTGAAAATTATTATCAGATGTATTGTGTTTTCCATAATTTTGATAAGAGAAAATTTGATAAAATATATAATTGTCCAGCAAATTCTTTTGGTAAGAAAATAAATAAAATAAATATTACTTTTTCTAATAAAAAAGTTAAATTACTAAGTATTAAATTATGATTCAAAATGTGCCGAAAACTTACCCAATTATAAAAATATAAGCATTCACAAAATTTTCATATAGTGATCTTCATTATTTTTTGGGGATAAAAATATAAAATTATTTATTTTAAATTATGAAAAAGTATGAATTATGTGAAAAACCGATTTACTAAAACTATGAAACTTTTATATTTTTTAAATTGATAAAGTATAAAAGTTGTTGGAATTTCTTTGTAGGAAATTTAGTTTCAACCATTAGGGGAAATGTTTTGTTGGTGATAATTGTAATGGGATTAAAAGTTGGTGACAAAAGTGCAAAAGTGACTTTGTATTTCTATATTATTTGTTAAGTGAAAATGTGGAATATAGCTAGAGGAAGATGTGGCATGCTCTTGTCCATTGATGAAATTGATGGCCCAAATTAACTGAAATTGATGAACTTTACAATAGCCTAAAGGGAGAGAAGATCCGTTCCCGGCATTTAAAGGGGTGGGGCTTTACTCTTTAGACTCTACTCACTCTATTCAGGGGCGGCCCTAGGGCGGCCAAGGTGGTGCCGCCGCACAGGAGCCCCCGCCGACAAGGGCCCCGAAATTTTTCTTTCAATTATTTTATATGTATATGTTGGGTATATAAAAATAATGTTGAAAAAAATGGCAAAAGTGGCGAGCTAGCCCAGCGGCTTTTGTGCCATGTATACTCTCTAAGGTCCCAAGTTTTATTCCCAATGGAAGCAAAAATTAGGAATACTTTTTTTGCCTTTCTACCTCTAGCTATTTTGTTGTCCGGTTTGCAAACCAAAATATATAATTGAAAGTTTTCTTTTTGCCTTTCTATTTTATTATTTTTATTCGCTTTTTTTCTTCAGTTTGCAAAATCCCAAAAAAAAAAAATAATAATAATTGATGAATGTAAAATAAAAGGAGATCAATTTTTTATAGCTAATTTATTAGTTATTTATTTTTTTGTCATTAATTTGTTTTAATAAGACTGAAATAAAAGTTGGAGCATGATATTTTTGTTATGACATATCTTATTATTTACGTTAAATAAAAAAAATTGTATCATTGATTTTATTATTTTTAAGTTTTCACAAAAACTCATGTCAGACTGTTTAACTGGTCTTTTCCGTTAGATGGATCCAACCCGACCCTGGTTTTTTCGTAATTTCATGCACCGATGGCATATTTGTAATATTCCGGAACAGTGCATTCGAAAAGTATTAATAGTTCCTCGAAAAAGTATTAGTAGTTCACTGAAGAGTATTTTAGTAGTTCTTCTAAATATAATTAGCTTTTTCTCTGAAAAGTATTAGTAGTCCTAAAAAATTATTAGTAGTAATGATTGTTAGATAAATATTTTTTATCAAGATTTTGATGATTATGTTTAAATGAGTTTTTATGCCAAAACTATGTTTATGTATGTTGTCCAAAATACTCCTAAATGTTTTAAAATGTTTTTACTAATTTTTGGAGTATTTCTTAGAGTTTATTATTCGATAAAATATTGGACAACATATTTAATGTTTTTATGTTAATTGGTTTTTACACCAAAACAATGTTTATAAATGTTGTCCAAATACTCTCAAATGATTTAAAATGTTTTTACTAAATTTTTTGGAGTATTTCTTGAAGTTTATTTTTGATTAAAATCGGACAACATTTCAAGATTGGAGGTCGACCGGTCACCCAAAGCGTCGACCTGTACCTGAAGAAAGAAAACTTGAAATAGAATGTACTGAATCAAAAAAATGAAGAGGGGGACCGGTCCAGCAGGGGCCGACCAGTCGCACCCCCAATCGACCGGTCGACCCCCCTTCGACCTGTACCTGGATCGCACTATCTTTTTCAAATGTTCGAAATCTTAAACAGGGCAACCGGTCGCCCTATGTTATTTTGTGACAGCAAAGTTATGCTGTTTGAAATTTTTGACAGCAAGATTTACTTTAGACTTTTGTACAATATTTCTACATCTTGTGATCCTCTTTTTGTAGACAAAAGTGAAGAAGGAGGAGCCTATGTTGGAGATCCAATCTTGAAGACTCTCCTATAAATAGAGGATGATTTGAAGACACAAATACACAACACATACAAGCAAAATACACAACAAGAAATCTGCAAATTCTCAAGCTTTCATTTTTACTCTTGTTGTAATAGCCTAGTTCTTGCACTTGCACTATCTTGATGTCTAGGCTTTTCCTTCTTGATTACACTTGCACTCAAAGTTTGTATACTTCAATTATTGAGTTGTAATCTTGAATTTTTCTATCATCCAAAACAAGATATCCTTGTTAGTGTTCTTGTGGTAAGAACACACTTGGGTGATCTTAGGTGTTGAAGAGTGTGATACTCTTCATAGGTGTTGAAGGAAGATTGTGGTAATCTCCTTGAAGGTGTTGTAGAAGATTGTGGTAATCTTCAAAGGTGATGTTGTATTAATTATGGTAATTAATAAAATCTTTTTTCTTTTTTGAAATCCACTTTGATATATCCGGGTGGCGTGATTGTAGCCCCAGGTGGGTTGAACTACTCTAAATCATCGAGTGTTGTTTAATTTCCGCATTTACATTCTTGTCAATTACGTGTTCATTCGAAAAAGAGGGAGATTTGTGAAAAATCGGCATAATCTATTCACCTCCCTCTAGATTATCGTAGCCACTTGGACTAACAATGATGAAACGTATTAGTAATCTGCTTGATCAGTTTTTTCAGTAATCCTCTTGAAAATTATTTATTTTTTCCATCAAGCGTATTAGGATCCTACTAAAACGTATTAATAGTCTTATTTAAAAGTATTATGTTTTTAAATTACATGTATTTTAGTATAGTAGTTCCCCATAAAAGTATTAATTCTTCTCCCAAAAAGTATCAGTAGTTATCCTGAAAAATGTTTGGTAGCACCCCTAAAAATATTAGTTTTTCCTCTGAAAAATATTAGTAGTCATCCTAAAATGTATTAGCAACTCTACTCAAATGTATTAGGAGCGGCCAACGGATGTGATATTGGTACTTGTGCGGGCTATTGGTGGACTGACCCTTAATTTTTTTATATAAACACAAGGGTCCTATTTTTTTTTCCGCTCTAGACCCCTCGAAACATAGGACCGGCTCTGACTCTATTTGTCCACACTTGCCACCAATCTGCATTTATATGCCAACCTGTCTCATTGGACAACCACCAAAAAAGATTTTTGCCTTTTTTCTGCGTTTATATTTCCTTTTTTTTTTTGATCGGTTGCGTTTATATTTACTTAAACATACACCACATATCTTCTCCAAAAAAATAAAATAAAAAAATTCATCACATATTTTAGTGCAAAAAATGGCTGCTGATGAAGTGAAAGTCTTGGGTTCATGGTCAAGCCCGTTTGTGTTGCGGGCCAGAATTGCACTCAACATTAAGTGTGTGGAGTACGAGTTTCTTGAGGAAAAATTTGTTTCCAAAAGTGATCTCCTTCTGAAATCTAATCCTGTTTACAAAAAGTTTCCAGTTCTCATACATGGTGGGAGGCCCATTTGTGAATCACTCATCATCGTCCAGTATGTTGATGAAGTTTGGGCTTCTGGGCCCGCAATCCTCCCATCTGATCCCTATGATCGGGCCATTGCACGATTCTGGGCTACTTATATTGATGATAAGGTAAGTTTTTCTTATCTTTCTTTCTTCCATGATCAAATTTCCTATTTTACTTTCTGTTCCATCTTATATTCCATTATCAATATTGATAATTGATAAGTGTAAACGCGTCTAAAATATAAACTAAGGACATGTTATCTTATTACACTTATCAATCATACACAACAATAATAGAATAGGAAGTAACACACAAAATGGAATAAGAAATCTCATGCCCTTCTGTCCCTCCATCAGGTACAATTTTCTTGAAAGTATAACTAATTGCTTATAGAAAAAAAGGAAAATTGTATAGAATGCATGAATGTGTTTCCACAATCCATTTCCAGTTTCTAGAGTTAGAAATAGATTTTGAAAATTTATTGGTTTTCATGTGAAAACTGAATTTATGTTTGGATTAATTAATGATAATTAGATTTTATACATGTTTGAAAATGAGAATATGATTGGTTCAGTAGTTTTGAAATAGTTTTTATGAATATAGTAATTGAAAAATTGACAGTGATGAGGTCTACTTTCAATATTTTAATTTAATATATGGTATTATATTATATTTATGAGATTGAGGGTGGTGAAATCCGTTTGAATGATTTAATTTGAAAATAGCAATATATATATATATATATATATATATATATCAAGTAGATATAATTGTTGTTGGTGGGTTCACAAATATAATTTAGATTAAACGAGAAGAATAATGATTGATAAGTGTTATAGGATCATAGGCAAAATTGTTTTTTTAGTCTTCTAAGTGGACTGACCTGGAGCTTTAGTCCTCACTTATTAATTTGTATGATATTAGTCCTTTAACTAAATATTTTTCGGATATTTAGTCCTGTTCCTCCTATACCCTTGGTCAACCTAACTCAAGAAATTGAAGAGGCATTTTTTTTCGATAAAACATTTTTTTATTGACTAAATTGATGACATGTACGCATAGTTGGATCATTTTGGAGGGAAACTTGGCTTTGGTACCAAAATGAAGGGAAAATTAATATTTAGATATAAAATATAAAAAAAACTATATTTTGAAAAAAAAAATTATATTTTCGTAAAAAAATAATATTAGTTACTTTTTTCGAAAAAATAATTTGTTTATGGTCTAAAAAAATAATACCAAATTATTCTATAAATAATTTATTATTTTTAAAAATAATTTCAATTATATTTAGTTATAAATATAGTTTTTAACATTATTTTTTCCAACCTTTAAAAATAATTCAATTTTTTGACATTATCAGCTTTTAAAACCAATTTTTCGAATTCAATAACATCAATATAATATTAAAGATAATATAAAAATAAGTAAAAATATTTGATTAAACCATAACAAATTATTCAAATTCAATACATCAATATAATATTATACTTAAAATTTGAACATTCAAAAAGTAAATAAATTAAAAATAATATAAAAATTTAAGTAAAAATATAAAAAAACTAAATTTTGAAAAAAAAAATAAATAATTATATTTTTGAAAATAATAATATAAGTTATTTGTTTAGAAAAAATAATTTGGTTATGGTTTAAAAAAAATAATACCAAATTATTCTATAAATAATTTATTATTTTTAAAAATAATTTAAATTATATTTAGTTATAAATATAGTTTTTAACATTATTTTTTCCAACTTTTATAAATAATTCAGTTTTCCAAAATTATCAAGTTATCAAAAATTAAGCAAAACTGAATATAGTATCGAAAAACTATATTTGTAACTTGGATAATGTCAAAAAAAATGATTTATTTTGAAAAGTTGGAAAAACTAATGTTAAAAACTATATTTATAACTAAATATAATTTAAATTATTTTTGAAAATAATAAATTATCTATAGAATAATTCTGTATTGTTTTTTAAACATAACCAAATTATGTTTTCGGAAAAAATAACTAATATTATTTTTTACGAAAATATAATATATTTTTTTCAAAATATAGTTTTTTTTTTATTTTATAACTAAATATCAAATTTCCCTCCATTTTGGTACCAAAACCAAGTTTCCCTCCAAAATGATCCAACTATGTGTACATGTCATCAATTTAGTCAATAAAAAAAATGTTTTATTGAAAAAAATGTCACATCAGCTTTTCAGGTTAGGTTGACCGGGTATAGGAGGTAACATGACTAAATATCTGAAAAAAATTTAGTTAGAGGATTAATATCATACAAATTAGTAAGTGAGGACTAAAGCTCCAGGTCAGTCCACTTAGAGGACTAAAAAAATAATTTTGCCTAGGATCATATATATGGTTAGAATAAGTTCAAAATGATGTTTTAGGTGAACAATAGAAAGAGAATGCGTTGGTTTCCAATAATTTTTTTTTTCTTCAAACAAACATGGTTTAATTTCTATGAAAAGTGTAAAACAAGAAAAAGAGAGTTGAAAACACATCCATATATATCCTTAGGTTTCATTTGGATTGATTGATATGAAGCTAATAATCTCACATCCATAATAATAAATCATTGAGGTTATTTGGATTGGCTCATTTCAAATCCTTAAGTTCCTATTTTAAGCTATGTTTTGAGTGATAGTGGTGGATTTCAAATCATCTTATACGGAATTATTTGAAATCTTTCCCCAAATCCACTTCTCAAATCCAAATGCTTCCATCCAAATGCAACCTTAGAGGCTAGTTCTTCATCTTTTAGGTACCTCTATCCCTGTTTGGTAAATTAGTAAATCAGGCAGTTGTTACGGTAAATATTAATTTGTTAAGTCTAACCAGCTGCATGATTACATATTGTTGTGGTATCAAACCTGATTGATGAACCCGCGAACGCAAATTGATTGTTGGATTATTGCGCGCATTTAAGCGTTAGGGGTGCCAAAGTTTACTCAACTAAGACTCAGAAACTTGAGAGTTGGTAATTGCCAAATAAATTACATACCTTTCATTATCATGAGTATTTATAGGGTAACATGTGGTCCTTCACGGACTTTCTGGTCTTAGAGGTTTAATGGGCTAACAGTGTGCATTTTTACCCAAATTAATTAATTAACAACTAAATCCAATAGAATTAATTGTGTTGGGCTCAATTTAATCCAGATTTTAGGAATGATCAGAATTATAGCCCACCACAAATCAAATTGAAAGGATATATATACAACAAAATGATGAATTAGAGATAAAATATAGCATCAATCCAAAAAAAGTCAATTTAACTTCCTACATTTCCTAGTTAATATTTCTAATCGCATAATTTGATCATATTGTTCAAATTGATATTCCAGTGGCATCCATCTGTAAGGGCAATCCTAATGGCTGATGGAGAGGAAGCCAAAAAAGCAGCAGCAGCACTAGAGGAAGCCAATAAGGGGCTGGCTTTGTTAGAGGATACCTTCAGAAAATGCAGCAAAGGCCAAAAATTCCTTGGAGGTGACAAAATTGGCTACTTAGACATTGCATTGGGAGGTTTCTTGGTGTGGGTCAGAGTGATACAAATATTGCGTAATGTCAGTTTGATTGATGAATCCAAGACTCCTAATTTGTTGAAGTGGGCTCAACATTTTTCTGATGATGCTGCTGTTAAGGATGTCTTGCCTGAAACTCAGAGGCTATTGGAGTTTGCTAAATTTTATGTTGCTAAAGTTAAAGCTACTGGAAACAATTAATTAGCTAAAACTATTGAGGTCATCAGTGATAAATCAATGTTCATCTTTAGTCAAAGTTTACATTTTATATTTCAGTTTATAGATGCACAATGATGGAACCAAGTGGTATATTCTGCTTTGGGTTAGCCATGGATAAGGCAAAATTGTTTTTTTGGTCCGTTGAGTTGGCTCAATTTCGCTTTTAGTCCTTTAAGTTTTATGGGTTGCGTTTGGCAAACACTAACTTTTTTAAACCTGCACATTTAGTCCGATTTCAAAATTTCGTGGATATCTTATCCCTAAAATGCTGAGTTGAGCCACTTTTCCATGATATCCCTAAACAAGTCATCCCCGAAATTTTGAAATCGGACTAAATGTGCAGGTTTAGAAAAGTTAGTGTTTGCCAAACGCAACCCATAAAAATTAAAGGACTAAAAGCGAAATCGAGCCAACTTAACGGACCAAAAAAACAATTTTGCCGCCATGGATATATTGTCTTGGCATTTGCTTGTAAATAGGGGTATATATAATTGTTACCATAGAGGTGGATTGTCTGCCTGATTTCCTCCGAACTTGATTTTGGATTTCAATAACGTTAATTCGAGAGTTTGACAACTTTATATCCAAATTAATTAATTCGAATTAAACGTTATAATTGTTAGATTTTATTAGTTTATTGTTATTTTCTTGTATTATTAAGGGTATAATAGTATTTCTATTTTGTCTTGTTGCCCTAGGTATTTTATCTTCTTGCTTTTCGTAATCAAAGATACACTTGTACTTTGTGCTTTTATCCAACGACTTTTGTGTCTTCATCATTCTTCTCTTGCTATGTCCCAAATATGATTAATCTAACATGGCATTAGAGCTAAGTTTGACTCCATACACGCATGGATGTTTTTGAACAAGATAATTTCTTCCACTATTTTATTGCTTGGATTTCTTCTTCTCAATTTACACAAAAAACTCCTATCAGACCGTCTAGTGGGTCTGACTCGTTAGACTGATCTGACCCGCAACCCAGTGGCAGTTTTGTAATTTACGCCGCCAGTGGCATTTTTGTAATTTTAAAGTGTCATTTCAATTTTCAGCGGGCATTTGATACATCAACTCTTCCCACTCCTCTTTCAAACTGAACCCTCATTTTACTTCTCATATTTCATTCCCTATTTCATCTCACAGAAATTACTTTGCTCATTTTCGTCCATACTTTTCCAAGCAGCAGTTCGTGCGAGAGTTTTCGAAGATCAGAGATTGTAGCATTTCGTTCGAGATCTTTTGAAGATCAGAGTTTGAGTGTTCGTGTTGTTTCAAAATACTAGAGTTCGTTCGTGTTCAGTGAAAGGTAATGTTTGCTTCATGCTAGGGTTTTTAAGATTTCTGAACTTTGAAAACAGTAGTTTCGTTGAGTTTTAATGTATAAGGTTTAAAGTTTATGGTGATTTGTTTGAAATTCTCGATTTCGAAACCCTAGTTTCTGGTTTTTCAATAGGTTTTTGGTTATTTCATTGTTTATGTGTTTTTTGTTTATTTCAATGGTTTTGTTAGTGAACATTTAAGTTATCCAAATATTTTCCGTATTTCATAATATTTTTTTAAATGTATTAGTAGTTAGTTCAAATAGTATTAGTTGTTATCATGTAAAGTATTAGCAATGATCTCTCTGTTTT
Source organism: Rehmannia glutinosa (assembly GCA_016081115.2). Taxonomy (NCBI): domain Eukaryota; kingdom Viridiplantae; phylum Streptophyta; class Magnoliopsida; order Lamiales; family Orobanchaceae; genus Rehmannia; species Rehmannia glutinosa. The sequence continues at coordinate 17,602,866 of CM071926.1, read as the reverse complement.
TATTTGGTGTTAAGTTTTTAGTCCTGTTTTTATGTTGGTGGTTTTTTATATTTTGTATTACTTGTTACTCTCAATTGTATCAGTTGTTACACTGAAAAGTATCAGTCCAAAATCCTAGTTTCCGGCTCTTTTAGATGTTTTGTGCTGCTGTTTATTTCTGTTGTTTCTTTTAAATGTATTAGTAATTAGTTTGAATAGTATTAGTGTATATCATGTAAAGTGTTAGTAATGATTTCTCTGTTTTTATGTTGGTGTTGTTTGGCATTTTGTATTACTACTTACTCTCAGTAGTATTAGTTGTTGCACTGAAAAGTTTTAGTTATTATGTGAATCCTAGTTAGTCTGAATAGTGCTAGTTTTTACCCTGTAAATTATTAGTTATTGATTTTCGTGGTTTTATGTTGTTGGTGTTTTGGCATTTTTGTGTGTGCAGTAACAAAATACGTACTAAGAACCCAACAAAGAAGTCAAAAAATGATGAACATGATTATATCCCCCCATTGACTTTGGTTCCATATGAGGATCGATCCTCAAGTGAGGAATATATTCCACCAAAGAAGCAGCAACAAGAGAAAAATATTACAGTGAAAAGAAAAAGAGCTAAAATGTATTACTATACTCTGTTAATAGTATTAGTGTCTGCAATGTAAAGTATAAGCACTGACTTATTTTTTATGCATTTTTTGCAGTGATTTTGTCACACAATGTAGACCACGTGGTCGTGGCAGAAGTGGTATCCAACCCGATCAAGCAGCACAAAAGAAAGATATTGAAGCCATTGGTTTCGGAGGGCTATTAAAGATGGCTGGGGTGAATGCAATCCCCACAAAAATGCTGAAGTGGTTAATTAACAACTTTAATGGTACAAGTCAGCTTCTTAAGATAGATCAAAATAGGAGTTTTGTGGTGACGATGGATGATATTTGCAACTGTTTCCTTCTGCCAAGGAATGAAGGTTGTGATGTGTTAAGAAATAATGAGAGTTTAGGTCTAATGGCTGATTGGAATGATAGGTACAAGTGTAAGGGACAAGTTAGTCTGAAGTCTTTTAGGTCTGTGATGGATAGGATAGTTGACGACGGTGATGGTTTTGGCAAAATTGCAAAATTAGTCCTGTAACTAAAAGACAGTTGCAAAAAAGTCCTGTAAGATACTCGGATTTCAAAATAGTCCTGTAAGTATGTACGATTTTGAAATTTAGTCCTAAAAATTGCACATATTGCAAAACAGTCCTGTAACTTATACTCGAGTCTCAATTTTAGTCCTAATTTTAGTGGCAATTTGAAATTTCACCGGATTTCAATCACGTGAGCGGCACATGTAATTCTTAATTTCTGGTGAAATTCGGACCAAAATTGATACTCAAGTACCAGTTACAGGACTATTTTGCAAACCATGCATGTTGCAGGACTATTTTGCAAAACCATACATAGTTACATGACTATTTTTTCATTTAAAAATTTTGAAGGACCTTTTTGCGACCACTTTTTAGTTACAGGACTAATCTTGTAATTTTTCCGATGATTTTAAATGTTTTTTTGTGTTATTTTCATTGTCTTCGTTCTTAACACCAAGTGCCAACAAGAATGTGGACTTTGGTGTTTTACGGTCAGTTATTGAGGTTGACAAAATAAATCAGTTGGATTGGTGCACACATGTTCTGAGTAGGTCATGTGTTGCTATGAACAAGTACAAAACGGGGAATGTTAAGAATGTTCGTGACTGTGTTTTGGTTCTGCAAATCTTGTATTTTCATAGGTTAAAATAGCAAGGTTGTGGGGAACCCACAACCCTACCCTTGATACAACATTGGAATACGAAGAGAATCAAGAACAAGCTTGCTGAAGAAATTGCAGCTGGGGAATTTAGACATGGAGAGTTTTTGACAGACACATATCCTGTGTCTTGTAGGAAAGAGCGAGAATGTGAAGAAAAAAAATCGTGGCGAGAAAAATATTGTTGAGGAAGAAGAAAAGTGAAAGATGAGGAGGATGGAAAGAAAGGTGAGATGGAGGAGAGAAAGAAATATCGTAAGGATGATGACGAGCGAGGACGACGAGTTGTTCGAATCGATCAATTATAAGCTGCCAAAGGAAGAGATGGTGGATGAGGAGATCCACAAATTGGCCAAGGATGTAAGATAAATTTTGTTATATGTATTATTATTTACTTCAAAAGTATTAGTAGGTTTCTAAAGTTTTTGCTGTTTTGTATTGCAGGAAATGACTAAGTTATCCATGTTGTTGAGGAGGGACATGAATGTTATATTTCATGCGCACATGGAGAGGGCCAGGAAGTTGCAGGCATAATTGACTGAAAATTAAACTTCATTGTCTTCAGTTGCTGAGTTGTCTGAGAGTCAACAGTTTTTTTCTATTGCCAAGCTTCATGAATATGTTGATGAGGTTGTGAGCAAATTTGAAAGAATGAAGAAATTCATTGACCCTTCAATATCCCGCTTTGATATTCTGACCCTGGAAGAGGATTTAATATATGAGGATGTAATACCTGGGGTGAATAAAGATGCACCTGCTGCGCATGGGGTAATACTTGAGGAAAAGGAAGAAGTGGAGGATGATAAGGAAGAAGTGGAAGATGAAAAGGAAGAAGTGGCAGATGATGATGTAAATCAAGAAACTATTGATGATTGTGTTGCATCCGTTGACAATAATGATGAAGAGGAGAAGAATGAAAAGGAGTTAGCAACAGTTGCTGAATCAGGTATTAGTTGTTGCACTGTAAAGTATTAGTTTTTATACTATAATGTATTAGTTGTTATACTATGAGGTATTAGTTGTTGCACTGTAATGTATTAGTTGTTACATAGTAAAGTATTTGTTGTTACACTGGAAGGTATTAGTTGTTACTAATAGTTTACCGTTGTTTTGTGGAAACAGGTGAACAGTGGCCCATCCGTGAGAAAAAAACTTTTCAGGTGTTCATTTATGAAAAAACACAACAAGAATTTTACTGGAGTTGTGTTGTCAAGGAAGCAAAAGGATGTGGCTGATTACTATTTCTTCAATCACAAATGAAAAAAAGAGTAAGTAATGTTTGAACTGCCATTTTTTATTATGTTCTTTGAATAATATTTTTTTCATTATTAACTTTTGTAAGTTATTTTTTTCAGTCGAGTTGAACCAATTTTGCACATGATGGTGCTTTTTTCAGTCGAGCTGAACCAATTCTTGGCATTTCAATACCAGATTTTAATACTTGCGCGCCATTTCATGACGCCAAGGAATGCAATCTTTAGGCATGTTAGTCTGTCCAATTCCTCTATCTAATTTATCCCATAAGTCCTTTTTTGCAAACTTTGTCCACCTTCTTTTGATATAACAATTTTGTATTTCAGTCACCGAATTCACATGAAGGACCCGTAACGAATGACGATCGATAAACCACATTCTTCAAATCTCTTGCAAGAGCAACTTATCAATTTAGTTGCAGTATAAAATGTCACTGTATGTGAACCAACTCCATCATCATTCGAAACAGTATAAAACATAATGTTGCTCTCAAAATGGAACATTGTACAAGAAGTGGAAATTGACTTCAAAAATTCATCTTCAAAATCTTTAAAAAGTGTCAATGTGTATACCTCAGAAGCATGCTTCAATTGTCCAGTCAATGGTAATACAGATGTAGGAGCCGCCCTTGAACACTAAAATTCATCCTTCGCTTCATTGCTCCTCCAACGTTTAATTGTTTCCTTGAGAATCCCATAACAGTCAGTCAAACTGGTTGTTTTCTTCGCATTAAATCCAATGGCATAGTTTGTAGGGGTGTTCATCGAATCGAATTCCGGATTCTTCGACTTCTTCGAATCGAATTTAATCGAATGAACATTTTAAACCTCAATTAAAATTCGATCTAATTCGATTAATTGAATCGAATTTAAACGAATTGGATTTCTCAATTTTCGAATCGAATTCGAATCAATCCAAAAATCCTAATTTATCAATGAAGTGAACAAGGTTTGGATTCATAACATAATATGTTTGGACTATACCTAGTAAAATTCCAGATTTTGTTTTTTCAAAATTACAAATTATCGACTAACTATTTTTCATTGTTTAATTTAACTATAGGCTATCATAAATTCATAAGAACTCCCTTATATAAATTTAATAAAACATTTTGTGTCAATTTTATACCAGCACTAGTTACTTGATAAATAACTTCTATACTCAAATATGAGGTATCAAATTGACAAAGTGTATGTATGAAAATAGATAAAGAGATATAATGTGTGCTATCATATAATTTATTATTTTAATATGATCTGAAGATAAATATATGTAATATATTGTACAGATGTATAATATATAATGCATATTGTAATAAGAATTTAAAATAAAGGAAAAAAATCAAAGACTATATTGTATAAATGTGTAGTGTATGTTGTATAGTGTATGTACACAAATTTTGTACTTCTCTATACAATGGACATAGCTGGTGGAATATTCTTATAGATTATTTCACCATATGCTCTCCACGTGAGATTGTAAGAACAAAACAGTTTTTACCTAAAATATATTTTTTAACACAAAAAATGATTATTTGAATATGGTCTAAAGATAAAAATTTGAAGCAATGTAAAATGTATTTAATATACTATTAAGTGTAATTATTTCTAACAAAAACTAAAAAACATGATGAAAAAGAGTTATAATTTTACATTTTAATTTAAAGAGTAGTGTTTTATTCATTTATATATATTATAAATACATGTGTATAATTTACATATATACAATAAATAATTATGTATAGTGTGAACTATATACATATAAATTTCGAATTGAAATATGAATTCGAATCAAAATACGAATTCGAATTTAGTCGAATTTCACCTCGAATTAGGATTTTCGAATAGAATTCGAAAAAAAAACCTCAATTCGTTATTCAATTCAAATATTCATATTCGAGATTCGAGTTGATTCGAAATTCGATTCGAAATTCAAAAATCCTAATTTGAAACTAAAATTCGAATTCGAACCGAATCGAATTTCGGATCCATTCGAAAAATGAACACCCCTAATAGTTTGTACTTTCACTTTTCTGTGAAGACAATATTCCAGCAGAGAAAAAGTCTTTGTTAAATGATGTACACCATTTTTCCCTTAAATCAAACAACCTCTTAAACCATGGATGGTCTTCTAACCCATTTTTTGTAATTATTTTCTCCTAACAGTCCTGGAATTCTGCTTCAGTTATGCACCCTGATAAACACTTGGTAAATGCTTCATTGAAGCATTTCTCACCTTTCAACTTCCCCGAAACTTACGACATTTTGGTAGAGGTGCCATAAGCATAACCTATCTTTGTGTTCTGGGAAAATCTACATAAAAATAAACAAACCAGATTACAAGTATTATATATAACAATTGGATGTATTAGTATTAAGAAAGAAAAGTATTACATATAAACAGAAAAGTATATTTTTAAATATAAACTGAAGTGTAGTTTGTAAGACAGAGCACAGTTCAGTAGGCATTACATTTAACACTGAAAAATATTACACACGACATTATAATGTATTACCATTAACAAAGAAAAGTATTACACATTAACTGAAGTGCAAATTGTACAGTAATATTTTACCTTTTCAATTGAATTTCCAATTGCTAGATCTTGATCTGTGAAGATTGATATAGGGCATAACCCTCCATTGATTTCTTAAAAACTTCAAAAAGCCAATCGAATGATTCAGTTTTTTCATCCGCTATGAAGGCACAACCTAACATCACGTTCTTCCAATGATTATTAATCCAAACAAAATGGGCACAGTCAAATTATATCGATTTGTTCGATATGTTGTATCAAAGACAACAACTTCACCGTATATCTTGTAATCCTACTTCATCATTGAATCCCTACAAAATGGATTACACAATCTTCCCATATCATCTAATTTAACACTGAAAAAGAAGTCTTGAACTTCAGCATCTTGTCGGTACAACATGTTAATCAGCGTTTATGCATCGGCTGCCTCTATTGTATTCATTTTGAAACGATTCAAAAAATTTAAGTGGTCCTTCATTGTATGACTAATGCACTCTTCACCCCCTACATCTTGCGCCATGTATCGGAGAGATTCAGGTGGCGCTCGTTCCATAAGAAATCATCTCCCCAATGGCATTAGCCTTTTCAGTGGTAATCACCCTTTCAGAACGATGCAAATGACTCCACTCTTTTCTAGTGAGTTCGGGGTTGTGCAACATACTATGACCAACAATTTCATAAACACCATTGTTGTTCAATTTTTCCCTCAATGATGTCCTACATCCTGTCCGTGTATTATAATTTTTTTTCTTAATGGTGTTTCTGGATCTTGTAGATCCCTCGCAGAAACATACAAAATATTTTTCCGTCACAACACCAACATCATTGCATCTCGTAGTTGTTTTACGAATACTAAATCCAAGTTGCCGAGCATGATTGTGATACAATGTATATATTTCTTTAATATTATTACTCTTCATACCAATAAGACAACTAGTCAAGTCTTCTGTTATAATTAACAGATGAAAATAATCAACAGGAATAAATGTATGAAAATTATGACACTATTCAGAATAAAACACAATACCTTTTGCATGTATTTGTAATACTTTCTTGAGCAACAAAAACTGATTTTTACCTTCAGCTTCTATTCGAATGATATTGTCCCCTACTCTATGTCATTATTGCCTTCTTCATTCTCATCACTGAAATCTGTTAGTGTTTATTACACATAAAAGTAATACAAGTTAGGAACAACTAAGAAATAAAATACATAATATGATGCACCTAAAAGTCTGATACATTTATTTGATACATCTAATACATTAAAATGCAATGTGTAATACTTTTCTACAAAGTTGTGCCATTTAATAATAAAACAGAGAATTACTAAGAAACTGTAAAGTTTAATACATTGTTTTGTTACATCTAATACATTAGAATGCAATGTGTAATAATTTTCTACAAATTTGTGCCATTTAATAATAAAACAGAGACTTTCCACAAAGCTGTAAAGTATAATACATTTTTTTAATACATCCAATACATTAGAATGCAATGTGTAATACTTTTCTTCAAAGTTGTGCCTTTTAAATATAAAACAGAGACTTTCTACGGAGTTGTAAAGTCTAATATATTTTAAATACATTTAATACATTTGAATGCGACGTGTAATACTTTTTAATAATGAACCAAATGAAAAATACAAGGCATTCACGTTTGTTACCTCTGTCATTCTTCAAGTTATCTCCAACCTCTATTATCGCACCTTCTTAAGCTTTTGTCCAATGTAGATATAACTACTAAGTAGCTGGAATGTAGACACAAACTAATACCTATTAGACTCGATGCGAACACATAGATTGATGGTTGTGCGACGAAGTTGATAGTCGAAGGAGGTGGTGGTGCAAATTTGCAGAGATGGCGGAATAGGGAAATATTAGGGGTGTCAATTTCAGATCCGACATGAACCTGACACGATATTAATGGGTATGGGTCCAGGCTTCATGGGTCGGGTCGAAATCGGGTCGAACCCGAATAACCTACCAATTAAACAGGTCGGGTCCAGGTCAACCTACTATGACCAATTTAACTCGTCTAACCCGTTTGTAAATTTAAAAAATTAATTAATTAATTAATTAATTGTAAGAAAAAATCAAAAACATTACATTTCCTTAAAACTTAAATGCTAAAATCTCCTTAATATGTATGTTGTTATTATTTTGCATGTATTTTTGTATGTTGTCCTCAAAATATGATTAATATTTCATGTTATTTATTATTTGTTTTTGTATGTTGTGAATTGATTGAATAGTGTGTCATAATGATTGATTTTAAAAAAAGTTATTTATTCAATTGAAAATATTAAATGTATGTAAAACCAATTTTAATAGACGGATTAAAAGGGTTGGGTCTGGGTTACCTGTGAAATAAATAGGTGGAGTCCGGGTTCAAGATTCTGACACGAATAATTAAATAGGTCGGGTCCGAGTTGGCTTCTCCTGACACGCGAACTCATGAACCCGTACCCGCGAACCCACGAACCCAACCCATTGACACCTCTAGGAAATATCACGCAGTGTAGGTGCGCACCGGTGGGTGCACCGCGATGTGTTTCTTACGCCCCCTTCCGTGTTGTTTTTCGCCGCTGTTGTGGTTGTTTTTATGGGAGATATGGCTCACGGCGCGATGGTTGTGGTTGCAGGAGGAAGGAGCTCGGAAATTAGGGCTCCAAATCACGACTTACGGGGATGTTCGAATGGAGCCGCTAAGTTTTTTTTTTTTGGCGAATCCGGGTCGGGTCAAGGCGATGGGTAGGATATTTAGACCCGTCTAACAGATCTACATCCGTTAGACGGTCTGACAGAAGACTAGCTCCTCAATTTATGATTTAACTATAACCACTACTTATACTTGTAGGAGATGAGTTATTAGGTGAATCATTTGATGAAGTGGCGTGACTTGAGCATCCCTTCATGATTGGTAAAGCTATCAAAATGAGACTGTCCCGCCCCACCCAACCAAAGGTGGGGTTGGGTTGCAATAATTGTAATATAATAAATCATAAGTTCATTTCTAAGAAAATAAAATAATCTTAAGAATATGAAATATAATAATTTGTTATATAAACCTTGTTAATTTATTAATAACACAAAACTAAACTAAAGAAAGTAAGTAAAATAGTATAAGAACTAATAAATAACACTAAGTATAAATCATAAACAGTTTCGGTTCCAGTTTTAACCGGAACCGTCTGTTTATCTTTTGATAATTTTTTGATTTTTTTAAAATAGTTTATCAATTTCGTTTAAAAAAAAAAAAAAAAAAGCCTCGCACTTAATATTCAATTAGAATTTATACTTAATATTAATAATAATATTAAACTATCTATATATACTATTAGAGTGTAAAGAATCAAAGTTCGTGTAGTTCGCTTACAACATTTGGTCTAAAATCATGTGTCTATGTAAGTACGAATATTAAACATCATAATAAATATTTAATATTTCTTCTAGCATGTTTACCAAAAATAATTGTTGGTTTTAACCTTAAAAATACGGTTCCATCACGGTTCCACCGACGGTTAAAACCGCCGGTTCCACGGTTTTGAAACCAAGGAACCGGAACCGGTCTACACGGTTCCGGTATGGTTTTAGAACCGTTGACCACGGTTATGATTTAGGAACCGTTGACTACGGTTCCGGTTCTGATTTAGAACCCGATTCGGTTCCATTTGGTCACCCCTAGTCATATGTCAACAGGATCAAGGAATGAATAGGTGAGTAATGAGTATAGTACCAAAGCGTTGGTGGTGGTCCTAGCTAGTTTTCTTAGTACTTATCAAGAAGGTTAACATGGATTCGGAGCCACATATAAGACGTGGCGAAATTGTACTGATTAAAATATAAATCTTTAGTATTTATTTTTTTACAATTTTCTTTTCTTAAGATGACTAATTATGAAAATGTAAATGCAAATATAAATATAATAGTGTGATATATATCGACACAAATTCATCTATCTAACATATATATCTGCAAAATATTTGAATAAAAAATAGCTTCTAAACAAAAATTAGAAACAACTTAATCCAATACAACACAAAACAAAATTCAAGTTACAAAGTAGGAAATATATGACCTAAAATTAGAGTAATCCTTATGATTTTGTTGAAATTTAATTAAGTGTTCAACACTTGACAACTAGTCAACTATTAATAAAACACTTAAGTGGTAATAGACCAAATTGACCACTTATATTTTGTGAAATAGAAAAATAGTCATGTTTTTCAAAAACATATTTTTTAGCCATTTTGACTAAAAATTGACGGTCACACCTTTCTTGTATTCTCTGGTGCGGGGGTGCTGGCCACAATTGCGTCAAATGCACTATGTCATCGCCGCTTGATGAGCGCGGAAGTGTCTCAGTGACACAGCTGGGTCCTTCAAGACAAGTGCGTAGTAAAAATAAATGTGGAATATGCCGAGCATATGATCATACCCATAGAAGATGCCCGAGACGTCCGTATGATGAAAATTAGGCAAAAATTATTTCAACTGTAATACTAAGTTAGCAAATAACACTAAGAGCAGAAAGTCTAGTAGTCTTTTAAACAGGTGTTTCACAATAGGCAGAATATATCGTGCCACAACAAATGGTTGGGCACAGTATATCGTGCCTATATAACTAATGTCGTGCCATATAACCAAATATCGTGCCATACGTGTTTTACTTAGATTTGTACAACATTTCTATATTTTTTATACCAATTTTAAGTGTATAACCTCTGATTTGGAAATAATAGGACATAAAACCATGCAAAATAAATATTTAAATAACTCAAAATATTTACAAGATATACAATAAAAAATGTACTACGCCTAAAGAGTACTACTATATGTACTGTAATGATAAATCTGACGTGCCATCGTCTTCCTCAGCTCGGGAATCGAATCATGCACCTGCTTCTTATTAATCTTCTTCGTGATACAACTAACGATGCAATAGATGGCAAATACGCCACAACTGGTGTTGTCGTTCTGCACATAACAATCTTTCTCCGACGCAGTGATAAGCTCCCACTCGAAGCGGACGGGCTCGATACCTAAGGCATCGTAGAAGCCAACGTGCATAAGTACACATGGGAGGATGCGATGGAGTGGACGTGTGCCGGCAGCCCTCGAGGCACGAATATCAGGTGTGTATCAGGAACATACAGAGTCGTACATATATACTTTGGCTCTACGGAGATCTAGTCTGCATACGGCAAAATGTGCCGATAAATTCACGATCATGAACATCTGGGGAAAAAACAACTCATTAATTAATCAAACAATTTTAATGAAAAAAATGAATAAACTAGCCAAAAAAATAAAATTCAAGTGTACCTACACAACATCACTCCACGAACCAGGATTACCCCATCCTGGAGATCCGTGCTGGAGAACCCTAACCAACTCATCCAGCTCCTGTCCAGGAGGAATCTCCTCCATGGTCGCCAGGTCATATACTGTGCCAACATGATCCTGACCATGCACACTTAAGCTGTATCAAATCCTACACATATAAAATGTTTATGAATTAACAATTATCATTTATTAAGTTTAAAATAAAATGCGAGACACATAATAAATAAACTAACCAAAAATATCGTAGATACAATCCTATAAGTTCCCAATTGCTTGGGTTGAGGTACAAACCCAAGAAACTGGGGATCGGACTGTAATATGGATAGGTATGCATTTATATGCTGTACAGAAATGAAAGAAATCGATATTAATCAATATGAAATAAATAAAATATTCATCAACTAAATAATACAAAAATTTAAGAAACTTACATCATTCTCCAACTCTACAGCTAGATCCTCCATTTCCTTAAAAAATGATGGCCCAACACAATACAATAGCCCCACGTTTCTCCTGTAATTGGATCCTCAAATATTAAGACATTGCACTAATATAAGATGTTAATACTAAGACGACAAGACAAATGCAAAAAGATTTAATACTTACTCTTCAGTAGACTGTAAGAAGTGCGTATACTCACTCTCGCTCGGGTCCGGCTTGCGAGTATTAGGATCCCTGAATGGGCTGCGAATGAGGCTCGATGGCTGCCTATCCCGAATATGGATGAAGGGAGTAGGCAGAGAGGGCGCTCGTGGACAGGGACCACGAGTGTCGGAGAGGGAGCTCGGTGGGATGATGGGTCGTCTGTCCTACGCCGCTTCTCCGGCCTCTGAATTGTATGAGTAGTAGTGAGGGCCTCTGAATCGGCTCTACCTCTCCCCCTACCTCCGCATCTGCCTCTAGCCCCTGCCCCTGCCGTCTCTGACACTCTACCACGGCCCCTGCCAATAGGGGTTGGGGCTATCGAATCTGTACCAGTACCTCTGCCTCTGCCCTCCCAGCACCACTGCCCAAAAATCGGTTCTCTTTCGGGATAAACCGAGGATGACCTAACAAAATAACCGGCTCATCGACTCGCTCTATATATATCTACTGGAGCTTCTCCTCCCTCGGATCCAATATCTCATAACACGCTAAAACCTGTAGATAAATATATAAATAAATTAATAAAAAATAATTTATTAATTAAATAAATAAATAAGTAAACAATGTTGGAATGCATATCGGGTCAAAGAAAAAATCAACCATGTCAACGGTGGTCAACCTCTAACGGAGGCACCTGGGCATCTGGGTGTTGGATACTCGAGTCGCCCAAACATTACCCAGGCGAGGTATTGTCTCGAATGCCCAAATCTATCAGAACATTGATAAGTGTCAAAATAAGATTTTTTTAAATATTTAAAAAAACTAAGTACAAATATAAATAAAGTAAAAAAATATACGTACCAGCAAGACATACGTGGGACTATAAAAATGATAACTAGGTGGGCGATATCGAGGTGGAACGTCCTTAGTATATCGGTCAGGTGGCAGAACATCATGCAACTGCCCATATAATGTATCAAAATCTGAAATGAGTATTTCCCCCAAGGGTCAACTGCGGTCTGTCAGCCATCAAAATACAGTACCATATTACAGGCAAATAACACCTTCGCCACCTTTAGGGCATCGTCTGGTGAGTCACATAAGGTGCCATCGGAAAATAAATCGTGTAACTGTGCGGCGGTAACACTATCACCCTGAGGCCAATATCGTCGATAAATACCAATCTCGGGTAGCTCAAATGCACTGTTAGGGTCAAATGTGGACCCCAAAAACCTAAATCCAGATACCATAGCAAAATCACGCTGGGAGAATCTAATAGTCTGCTCTCCGACGTGGAACCAACACTTCGATTCTGGAGAATTTGGCACACGCACCTCCATCGCAACCAATGCATGAAGTGCGCATTACAACTAACTCCGTCATACCCAAAATCCATAAAATGGCCAAAACCGACCGTCTAAACTGCCCATATACACCACCACCGATCTCCTGCATCTCATCTTTGATTATTTGAATTATAGCCAGTCGAGCGTACCCCACGATTTGGGCCCTCTCTCGATGATAAGAGGGTCTCCTCCACTGTGGACCGACCTACAACAATAATTATGGAAGAAATATAGTGATAAACTGAAGAAATGTTGAAAAATTGATGAAATGTAGTGATAAACTAAAAGGAAACAAAAATTATGGAACAAACATCATGTGGCACGATATGGATATCTGGGCACGATATGCGGCACGATATCGTATAAAATATGGCACGATATATTACAATACATTTCAATTAGGCACGATATGGCATAAAATCGTGCCAAAAAATAGAAAGTAGCACGATATGGCACGATATAAGCACAAAACTACAATTTATTTCAAAATAGGCACGATATGCGGCACGATATGGCCTAAATCGTGCCTTCAAGTAGACTATGGCACGATATGCGGCACGATATGCGCCATATCGTGCCGCCTCGTTTTCAACCCCATATCGTGCCACCAACCAGAAAAAATCACCACCATTTTCGAATACTAGTCCCAAAACACAACTCAAAACTTCATATATTTCGAACTTTCGAACAACTAAGCCCTAATCATTCACATTATATAACAAACCCATGAAATATGTATCAAAACTAAACCCTAATCATTCACATTATACAACAAACTAAACCCTAATCCATGAAAGGCACTATATATTTTGAAATTTTGAACATTAGGGGCACGATATGAGTATGAGAAATATAAAACCTTACCTGTTCGGGAGCGGAGGAGGAGGGTGCAGAGGCGGCGACGACATCGGTGGAGGCGGTGATGGCAGCGGCGGAGGCGGACGACTGTTGATGCGAATCCATGGAGCTTTTGGTTTTTTACTTGCACGATATTAGGCACGATTTAGTTTTAGGTTTTGCTTCTTTTTTACTTTTGTTTTTGCCTTTTACCTTTTGTATTATTTTGTCTTGGAATGTGTGTGTTATAATGGAATACGGTTTTCAATACGGTTTTAATGGGGGATAAAGATGAATTCAATTTCAAAATTCAAAAGCCACTAACTTAAAGGAGGGGCGTTTTGTCAAGTTGGGTAGAAAATAGTTTTGTTATGTTGGTGGGTAGAAAAGAGTACCCACTATTCATAGTGGGTACTTAAATTTTTTTTCCCTATAATCTACTCAGAATTATATAAATTAGGGTTAATTACAAAATAATACCCTTGAGGTTCACCGTAATTACAAAAAAAAACTCATCTATCTTTTAACATTACAAATGCCCCATTATATTTGTTTTTATTTTACGAATTGCAGCCTCAAGCTAGAGGGGGTAATTTGTTAAGCAAATACGAAACTCAATGGAGTATTTATAATACCTTAAGAAGATATTGGTAATTTGAAAAAATGTTTTTTTTTTTCATTTGGTAACTTTGACTAGCTACTTGTGGATTTAATCCTCTAATAATTAGTCAAAGATTGGCCTTGGTTCAACAACTTTCGAGATTTTTGACATTTAATCCAATTTTTGCCGGAGATATATAATTTGGCTAGAAATTGCTGATTATGCCAGATGAGACTCCTTTCACAATCCATTTAGCAGACTTGGGGAAGTTTCCATTAGCGCTGCTGCGCCAATCTAGATTGCTTTGAATGTCAAAAAATTTAGGGATTTTGATGATTTGACGTAAATTCTTGAGTTGGCGATGATGTGTTAAGCCTAAAAAAATTATAAATTCACATTCAACTTTGAGCTTTGATTTCGTTTTACATTCCCTTTTCATAAGCAAAAAATATTTCAAAACCCCCATTAACTTTAATAGAAATATTACAGTTACCCCCTTAAATATAAGACAAATTGTAGGTCCCAAGGGGTGTAGTGTAAGGTTTAGAAGGGGGGTTGAATAAACCTTACCAAATTTTCGATTTAGTCCTTTTAAATCTACTGAGTTGATTCTACACACTGTGTCCTTGATGGACATCGAATTAGTCACTCAAGTAGAGTTAATCTCTCAAATGACTCACCGAGTTTTGTTGATGGAGTAACTCACTTGTTGGCTATAATTTAACTCAATTGTGGTTTTTTATTTTCAGCGAAGACTTAACACCCTTAAGTTTGATTAAGCAAGATTTTAGAGCTTGATTTAGTACTTATAAATTATCAAATGGATAGCAAATTTATCGTGAGATATAAGCGAGTTAAAAGTGCGGGAATTTAAATCTTTGAAATGTAAATGACACAAAGAAAGTTTTTATAGAGGTTCGAAGATGGGGTAATTCTTCTACTCCTCTCTTCTCCAACTCCCGGAGGAATCCACTAAGTAATGATCGGTTTACAAAGTGGTAAGTCCGGATACAAGTCTTGATCACAACAAATGACTTGATCCTTAGGGACTCGATGCTGAGACGCCTTGATCACTCACCGGCTTCTCGTATGACTCGGCTTCTTCTTCACAGGGCAAATTGCCTTGTTACTACTGACTCACTTGCTCAAGCTCTTTGGATTTGATCACGAAGCCCTCCAAAAGCTTAAGACTTGGTTCAACCTTGAACCTTTCTACAATCCTTCCCGGAATGTAGACCCCTTGTTTTCAAAAGTTTCCTCTTCAACTCGATTGAAGTTCTCTTTCCTTCACAGGTGAGTGTTGGATTGATGTACTTCGTAATGTAGGCTTGAGGATTGAGAATGTTTCAGTTTTTCTAATATGCTTGTATATCTCACGTGTGTGTCATCCTTTATCTCAAACAAACTCCTCGGCCTTTTATAGTGAACTTTCAAAAATTTGCCCGTTGAAGAGATAGGCTTATTTTTGAAAGTCACTTTGCGATCGTTGGCTTGCGCTTCTTGGAATTGCCGTTTCCTCGTATGAATTGTTCTTTCACCTTTTGAGTTCGACACGGTGTAGTGCTTCCCATTGGTTCATTCCTTTTGCACGCTTCGGGACCGAGCACTCCAAGAAAGGTGGTATGGAGATATTACTTGTTTAAGTAAATCTCTTGATTTAAGTACAACGGTTCTTTTACGATTATCTCGACTTGACCGCATTTCCTTGCTTTCCCCGTGACTTAGAATCAGCTTCCAATCATTAGATGACTCTTCAGTCACTTCAACTTGAGACTTGGCTTTTCATGAGTTGACTTGATGATGCTCCACTCACCGCATCTCACCGCTTCTTCATAGAGTTCCCGCTTTCTTTCTTTGCCATACTCAAATGTCTCGCACAGTCTTCCTTCCAGATCTTGATTGTCTTCTTGCATGTTAGGGCGTAGGCCGACTTAACTCGGCTTGGCCACTCTATTCATTACAATGCATTTTACAACAAGAATTGGGGTGCCAACTTTCTATTCTAAGTTTTACATGGCATTCATCAAAATCTAAACAATAAAATTCCTAACAATTTCCCCCTTTTTGATGATGCCAAAACTTAAACCATACAAAGATGCAAATAACAAAGATACATACGGATAGTGTATTGACATAGAATGTATCGCGAGAATCAATCTTTTTATTGATCATATCATTCTTGTACTTAACCAATGTTGTTTACAAGGTGTATCGTAGTATATACTTGTCTTCACAAAAAAAAATAAAGAGTTTATAGCTTTATTAAAGAAGACTTACATTGTATGTAATTACATGATAAACTACACGAAGGGTTGGGCAAAGAACACTTCATCTCCTTCATTGTCTCCTTCTTTCATCTTGATCAAAGATCTTCTTCTCTTCTTCTCTTTTTTCTCGTAAATCGTCACCGCTCTTTTTTTCTCTCATATGCTTTCCTCGGCAAACTTCATCTCTTCTTATTCTTTCTGTCTCTCTCCGCCATAGCCGAGTTTGTCTCTTGTTTTCTTCTTCTAATCTCTTTGCATACTCGGCGTTAGTTTTAGCCACTTTTAAATTTGCCACTTGGTCAAGCCCACCCCGATAGATCCCTCCTTTCTTTCCTGGATCTACGTATTCAATATTCTTGGGCGCGGGCTGGAGTCCAAGCTTCTTCCTCCACTACTTTCGCTTTTCTCTACTCTACCTCGGGCGTATCTTGTCTTTCTTCTTCCCAAATTGAGTGACTAGCAGAGTGACCAGCAGAGCGACGCTCGCGGGAAGTCTCGCTGTCGGCTTTCTTCACATAACGTGAGACCCTTTTCCCAAGATAAGTCCCAAGCTTGAGCCATGGACATATTTGCAAAATATCCTTGATTCGAGCGTTTTGAATTCGTCAACTGATCGTGGCTCGTCCCGACATCCGAAAATGGCATACGTGTCTCTCCTCTCTTTGGAATGCCTCCATGTTCTTTCAAGTTGTTCATCACCCTGGCATCCATTCTTCCTTCCACTTCCTTCATCCCCGCTTCAATTGCTTTTCTCTTCTCGGCCATAGATACAAAGCCAGTGTTGGAGTGGCAGAGTCACTTGGGAGTTTGCCGCTTATAATGTCACCGTGACAGGACCTGTTGAGGGGTTTGTGCAATCATCAAGTCACATCTTTTGATCCTTCCCCCTCGTGATTTTCCTTTCTTTTGTTTCAAAATTTCCTCACCGATTTTCCTTCTCACCGCTTCCTTTCTTTTCACTTGATTTTGTTTGCTTTAAGGTATTCCTCTTCCCCTTTTGGCATCATCAAAGGATAGAGGAACCCCAGGGAACATCTTTGCAAGCATGAAGTCGAAGCTTGATGGTTGAGTTCTCGCTTCAAGTCTGCTGCGTTGTATGCAAAGACGGAATTGGTCGAGTAGCGTTGGATTCTCACAAATCGACTTCATCTCAAATGAGGAGGCAATTTTCTTGTCATGTGTTCTTCCAACCGCCAGTAGATCATTTGTATTTTGCTCACGCAGCGGCTTGATTTCGGCAAGGTGAGCTTCATGCATATGCTCAATGTGTTCTCTCAGCCTTCGTTTTTGCATCGGCATTTTCGACTCTCCACACCAAAGCTTGTTGAACAAAGTTCAAGTATCTCACCGTTCCACACGCATTGATTCTTCTTTGTTGCCACCATTCCCTTATCCTCGACCGTGATGCCTCTCAAGTCGGTGTAAGGTTGCATCTCTGTTGTCGATCGCATGTCCAAAGAGGCCGATGCCTCTCCATCCGTTCAACCTCAAAAGAGTGCCTTGAACACTTCTCGAACTTCAAATGATTCTTCATTTGCGGTGATGGCCATACAAATCGAAATCAAAATCGGGAAACAATGGTGCCCGAGTGAAAAAGGAGGTGGTCTGTGATAGCGTGCTTGTTCGTTTCGACTCTTCGTGGAGTTCTCGTATTTCCGGTGAAAAGGAAAAGACTCTCACGAAGGATTCATCACCGCCAACCGGAATCGCTCGATGATGAGTGGTGCGCGGGGCGGTTCTTTTGGGAATCGATCTGCTTTGCAGCCTTGAGGAGCTCGCGATGGTCTCTTGTTGAGCTGGGTCTTGTTGTGAAGTGGACCCGCTTGCGAGCCTCGGTTGTCTTAACAGCCGTTCGTTGGTCTCAAATGATTTTTCCATTTCGATGGCTCGTCCTCGGCCTTTATCGAGCGTCATCGGACGATGATGAGATTTCCATTGGTGGCTCATCATCAAAGTTAAAGGTTTGACGAGTAGTCTTGGGATCGGACTTACTCGTGCTTGGAACACCCGCAATCGAGTCTTTTGGATTTGTCATGGGGATGACTCGAGCTTCTTCTTCGCCTTCCGATCCCGGAAAAGTGACATCGTGGTTGTCCTGGGAATCATGAAGTGCGCACGATCTCCTTCTCGGATGGGTCGATGATAGCGGGAGGGATGTTCTCTACTTCACTTCTTTTACCCCGGAAGTCTCAACCTCCCGTGGGCCTTCATTACCTCCAGCAGTCTCTCTGCTGCGAGGCACTTGGTCCTCCCTTTCGACAGTGTGTTGGTGTCTTAGGGTCTTCTACAGATGGCATCCATAGAGTCTCAACCCCATGGATTGCACTTTCATCGCCAGTGTTAACTCCCGGGCGGTTCCTTCCTCGTGCCTCGATCGCATCGCGGCGTCATTAGCCTTCGAGCAGCGATTGGCACCTCACCGAGACATCTCAATCGCCTGAGCTTAGTTGATGGCAACTTCTTTTTTCTTGTGATTGTAATTTCTCTTCTTCGCCTCCTTGATTCGTTGTGGAGTTATCTGCAATCTTGATCTTCCGACCTTGCCGGTGGAGGGAGTTTCCCCCACCGTGGCGCACCACCGAGTGACTTGAATGGGGTCACTCGTCTCCAAACTCCCTATTGTTTCGATTGATTGTTCACTTGCCGTTGGGGCGGTGATAGCACACCTTCAATAGGGGTTGGCTCGATTGGGGTCCCCACTAGCCTTTTCATCGCCACTCCCTTATTGCCTTCTTCTCGAGTGTGGTGTCAAGTGGTAGCGGAACAACATTGGCGATTTCTTTGAACCACTCCCATTGGATCAATTTCCACCGTGTTTCGGATGACTCTCCTGGTCCCTCCATCAATCTTTGCTCGTGAAGGATTCTTGATTCGTGTAATGCTTGCTTTGCATTTGCAACTCTTCGTAAGGGGCGACATTCTCTGATCCTCATCACCGTCCGAGAAGACATCAAGAAGAGGATGTGTGTGTTCGTGGTGCGGGAGATAGGGCAAATGCTTGCCTTCTCACGTTCCTCGGCCTTCCTCGCTTTCTTTTCTCTCTCCTTTTCCTTGTAAATCTGCAGGATGTCTAAGCGATTGTCTTCATCAAGTCTTTGGGAGCACGATAGTTAGTCGAGGAAATTTAGCGATTCCTCTTCTTCTATGAACTCGGGCCGTTGGAACTGTTCCTTGACTTGCTCAACTTCCATTTCATCCACTCACGCAGACGATTTTGGATGTCCGGGTAAGGTGGAGATAGAATCATTACATCACTATCTGCTCTAGCAGTTCTTCTTGTCTTCACCGTGTGAGTTCTGTTGTGTCTTAAGTTGCCTCTGCTGATCGCCTTCGCAGACTTGGTGTTTCATCAACTACATCCGAGACTCTACTTCTCGGTAGTCTCCGGTATTTATCTTTGCCGAGTAACCGACTCACCGGTTTCTCCGATTCGGATTGCTTGACTATTCTTCTTCGTCTCCTGGTTTGTACCGGGGAATTTCTCAGTTCGAGAGATGTTGTCCTCTCGAGTCTTGGGCGGTGGGGCGATCTTTTGTCTTTTTTAAGAGGCGGCCGTCGTGGCTTCTCGATTCTCCTCTTCTTGACGATCGAAGAAGGTATTTGTGAGTCCTTCTCGACCGGCTCGCTGCGGGCAGGAGACACGACTGCTTTGGGCGGTGACTCGGCTACGAGGCGGGGAGCATGTTTGGTTTTCTTTGCTGCAGGGGCAAGATCTTCTTCTTACCGCAGGGGCAGAGGCTTTCTTCTTAGGCCGGAGAGGAAACATCCGTATCTTCGGGGTCACTGATTCCCCCTCACCGGTGTCGACTCTCTTGGCGTAAGCTCTCTTCTGCGCCCGAGAGGTTTGCTCGAACATCCTCTTGTTAACATGGAATGCCTTCCCATGTCTAAGAGGACTCCTTTCACCTCCAATAGCCGGCCAATCACCGGGCCATATCCTAGGGATCCTCCAAATGAACCATCTTCTTTGAAGGACTTGTTCCCCACGCGTTAAGCAGAGTCATTGTAGACAAACTCAGCCCGATTTATCTTCTTTTCTTCGATGATTGCAGCCATTACAATCGCTTTTGCCTTTGACATTGGTCAAAGTCCAAATTTGATGTCGATACATTTGGCAACTATATCCAACAACTTGTGATAATCCTCCTTCAAGATCTATTGTTTGTCGTGTGTATATTATTTTATCGGCAAAGTCGGACTTGGCTATTTCTTTCCATCGTCGGCCAAGTTTACATCGGCTTCTTTGATCTCGGATGCTCCTTCACGGTAGTAAGCAATATTCAACAAATCCTTGGCGAGAGATAGTCACCGCTTTCCGTGAATGATGACTTGATTCCTTCATCGTGAATCTCGGCATTCACGAGAATTGTCGACCTCCTCCACATAGGTCATCGATATTCTAATGTTAGAAACGGTTTTAGTCCGGACGTTTCCAACTTCTCGGCGATTTTCTTCACCAAGGTGTCGTCGGACCCCTCGCTTCACCATTCCGTCAAAATCCACCGTCAAACCGTGTGGATTTGCTTTCCTAACTTGGTAAAGTCATAAGTTGGTGCCATTTCTCGATTGTATCAAGAAAAAAACTCGAGAAATTGATTTGAAGGTTGATAGGGTTTTGAGAGTATTCTGCCTTTGCTTTTGAGAGAAAGAGATGAACAGTTTTTAGAAGTGTGAGAGAAAACTGGCGAAAATGGTTTAAATATGGTTTATGAAAGGGCGTGCGGGTGGTTTTTGAATCGTGATCGAAATCAACGGCTTGGATTTCGCGACGCTTATTGAGCATTTCATGTCTCGTATTTAATGCGGCGGCATTTATATCCAATCATAAGCTTGGTGTGCGGCTTTTTGTCCGTATACATCATCATTATCTTTGACGTATTCCTTAAAACATTCCCGCTTAGTCAAAACGATTGCGTTTTTGTCACTTTGCTCATAAGTTATTCAGCTTATCTCCTAGTTGATTTAACTCTACTTCTCACGATTCTCTTAGCGACTACTATCAAATGACTTCGGTGTAGCTTTTCCGATACAATCGATTTATTGAGTGATTTACATTTTCGACTCTTTTTCACCTCTTTTTTTCTCCATTTCTCTTCTTTGATTCATCCGAGTGTCGCCTTAGCTCAATTAACCCCAACTCATGTTTGAGTTCTTCAAATCTTGACTCACATAATGGTTTTGTGAAGATGTCGGCTAGTTGTTTATCAGTTGAGATGTATTCCAAGATAATGTCCTTCTTTTCAACATGATCTCTTATGAAGTGATATCGACATCAATATGTTTTGTTCTTGAGTGCAACATAGGATTTTGAGTGATTGCAATTGCACTTGTGTTATCACACATGATTGGAATTTCTTTTTCTTCAACTTCATAGTCTCTCAAATTTCTTTGTCTCATCCATAGGACTTGGGCACAACAATTTGCCCGCAGCTATGTATTCTCGCCTCACCAGTAGAGGTGGCTATTGAGTTTTGCTTCTTGCTAAACCAGGAAATTAGTCTGTTTCCTAGCATTTGACATGTGCCTGAAGTGCTCTTCCTGTCCCACTGCATCCAAAGATAGTCGAATCAATAGCCAATTAGCTTGAATTCACCTTCCTTTGGATACCATAGGCCTACTTCTTGGCTTCCTTTCAAGTATCTCAATATTCTCTTAGCATTTGTCATGTGGCTCTCTTTTGGAGCGATTGAAATCTTGCACATACACCTACAAAGAAAGGTGATGTCCGGCCTGCTAGGCGTGAGATAGAGCAATGATCCATAAGTGCTCAGTATCTCGTTTGATCTACTGAGGCTTGCCATCCGCATCCATGTCCATTTTGACCGATGTGTTCATTGGTATTTTTACGAAGACTTCTCCTCCATACCAAACTTCTTCATTAAGTCTCTGGTGTATTTTGTTTGACTTATGAAGGTTCCATCCTTCACTTTTTCACTTGGAGTCCAAGGAAGAATGTCGGCTCTCCCATCATGCTCATTTCAAATTTGCTTTGCATGAGGTTTGAGAATTTTTCACACATTCATTGTTAGTGGATCCAAAAATGATGTCATCCACATATATTTGAACAAGCGTTATACTCTTCTTGTCTTGAATTAAAAAAGTGTTCTATCTACTTTTCCTTTTGTGAATCCATTTTCGATTAGGAATTGTGACAGGTGTCATACCATGCTCACGGTGCCTGTTTCAATCCATACAGGGCTTTCTTGAGTTTGTATACCTTGTCTCCAAGAGTCTTCTGCTCAAATCCTGGAGGTTGTTCAACATACACTTCTTCTTCCAATAAACCATTTAGGAATGCACTTTTTACATCCATCGATATACAATGAAATTCTTGTGAGTCGCATAGGCAAGAAACATCCTTATAGCTTCCAATCTTGCTACGAGGGGCAAATGTTTCATCAAAATCTATCCCTTCTTCTTGGCAATATCCTTTGGCTACTAGTCTTGCTTTGTTTCTTACCACGTAACCTTCCTCGTTCATCTTGTTTTACGAATACCCATTTGGTGCCAATAACATTTTGATGCATGGGTCTTTGCACTAATTCCCATACTTTATTTCTTTCAAACTGATTGACTCTTCTTGCATAGCTTGAATCCAATGTGTGTCATCCAATGCTTGTGACACATCTTTTGGCTCTATTTGCGAGATGAAGCATGTGAACATAGCTTCTTGTTGAGTTCGGATCTTGTTTTGACACCTTCTCTTATATCTCCAATGACAAGTTCGTGGATGGTCTCTCGGCCATCTTACATCAGGTTGGAGTAAGTTAGCCGGATTGATCGACTTGCAAAACGTGTTGGTGGGGTCGGCTCTCTCTCGTTATCACTTAGCCGCAAATTTTCCAAATTGTTTTTGAGATTCACTATCTCATCTTCTTCCTCGAATTGATAATTCCAAATTGACTTGAAAGATAGGGACTCTTCGTATGATTGGATGATTCAAATTATCACCGACTCTTCAATGTCTTCTCCATTTACATTTGGCTCATCGAATACTACATGAATGGATTCCTCTGTAACCATAGTTCTTTTGTTGAGTATTCTCAGGCTTTGCTTTCACCGAGTATCTGAAGATACCCTCATCGCCTTTAGCATCAAAAGCCTTTAGGTTGTCTTTGCCATTGTTGTGGATGAAGCATTTACATCCAAATATTCTCAAATACGCAACACTTGGTTTTCTTCCATCCGGATCTCATAGGGAGTCTTTGTCACCGTCTGTTTATCATACATCTGTTTTGGGTGTAGCAAGTTTGTGTTGATTGCTTGACCCAAAATCTTTTTGGTAACCTGCGCACTAACATGGTCTTCTTTCGCTTCTTTGAGGGTTCTGTTCTTCTTTCGCAACTCCATTCTGCACGTGGAGTCCTTGCTGCTGATAGTTCATGACCAATACCATTTTCAATACAATACTCGAGTTATTATTCCATTGACAAACTCGGTTCCTCTATCCGATCTTATTTTGATAATGGTTTGACTCTTCTCATTTTGAATCCTCTTCATCACCGTGGTAGTTTTTGTAGAGTTTCTTTCTTCTTGCACATGAATACTTGTCCATGTATATCTTGAGTAGTCATCTACTACCACCAAGGTGTATTTCTTTCCACTTATCTTTGGGCCGGTTCCACTTTGGGCCAAATAGATCCATATGAAGTAGATGCAATATTCTTGTTGAGGATGGGCATGTCTTTTCTTTGAATGACGACTTGATTTGCTTTCCCTTCCGACATGCATCACATATACTCTCCTTCTTGTATAATGAGTCCGGAAGTCCTTCTACAAGATGACTTCTTACCACTTGTTAATTGTTTTGAAATTCAGGTGACTCCAGTGCCACAACCAACTTGATTCAAATCACCAGTGTCTTTTGCTAGTAGACAGTCTTTGGGTGTTGCGGTTGACCAATCCACTACATACATATTTTTCTGTCTACATCCTTGCAAAGACCACTTCATTTGATTCAATTTCTTTGATTTGGCATATACCCATGTTGAATCCAACATTGTAGCCCTTGTCACGCAGCCGATCGATACTCGATGAAGTTGAAGTTGAGTCCTTCAACATATGCAACATCTGTGATTTCTAATCCATTCCTCTTGATGGATCCAATGCCTCTTATTTCACCAGGAGCTTCATTTCCTCCAAATATGACTTTTGCTCCTTTGATTTCCTTGAATTTTGACAAATTTCTCTTATTTCTGTCATATGTCCGGAATGACCACTATCCATGTACCAGGTTCCTTGCACTCACTTTGTTCCTTGAACCCGCAATCAAGAAATTAAGTTTTAGGTACCCATGCTTGTCCGGGTCCTGGGGGTTAGAATTGTAAGATGATCCAACCAACCTATAGCCAAATGTTTTGACTCTAAGGGGTTGCCATCTATCGATTGCCATAATCATAATCAATCCTGGCAAATTGCTTGGGGATTCTAGGTTCATACAAATTTGTCTCTTTTGTCCGTATGCCTGAATGTGTGTTTTAGCAATTGCATTCTTTGGGTAATTGTGGTGTCTTTGAGTGTAGTGCCTAGGTGCATATGTGTGCTTTGATAAAAGCTCTTATGCTTTTGGAATGGCCTTTCTTTGAGTTCTAGGCCTTTGCCATTTGGGCTTATATTCCATAAGTCTATCTTTGATAGTTCACATTATTCCAATCACTTGACTTGGATATTTTCTACCATTCCCATCATATGTATTTCTTTTATGGATTTTCTGGGATTTTTGGTAGCTCTGCTTCCTTTTACAGTATTTTTCATTAGGAGTTTCTTTGAGGACTCTAAGTAATCTCTTCTCACTTGTCCTTTCAAAGACACTCAACTGGTCAAGTTTTCCTTTTCCTTTGTAACCAAGGCCGCTTTGCTTAGTATTGTGCTTTGGAGTGAATGTGTGTGCAACATTTAGAGTTTTGGATTTTTCGGACTCTTCATGACTTGAAGATCCTTTTTCCAAAATTACTCTTGAGGTTTGACATAGCACAGAAACTAAATCCTAAGCTTTGTCTTGTCTCCACATTCTCTCTCGACTCATGATAAGATCATCCAATGATTTGGATGCCTTAGTGAATGAGGCAATAACATTCTTGAGGTCATTCTCCTCTTTTCTATAGCAGCAATTTCTCGCTACTAATTTAGCATTTTCACTTTTTAAACTTTCATTTTCAACAATATTTGACTTAGAGTTCTCGGCTCCTTTAGTCAGGACTTTGAGTTTTGACTTTTGAGTAAGTTGTTTTCCTCATTCAATAGTGTGTGTGAGGATTTAATGTGTTCAAAATCTTTCATCATTTTGCCTAATGAATCATAAAGATCGAGTGGGTGATGAAGTGTGTGTGTCATCGACCACTATCACTAGTGTCCGAATTTTTGTTGAGTTAGATTGTACCTCATCTTCTTGATCTTGTTCTTTGGCCATCAAGCGGATCAAGGCTTCTTCTTCGTAGTCACTTGAGTAGTCAACTTCACTTGCTCTCCTCAATCAAATTGTCTCTCTTGACTTGGTCATTTGTCTCGGCCAGCTCTCTGCAGCCATCATTGCCTTTTTCTTTTCTTGTCTTCTTTCTCCTCAAGACCATTCTTTCTTCTTCTTCATCCCCTCGTCTTGTTGACTACAGGATATGAGCAATCAATGGCATAGTGACCTGGTTGTCTACAGTTCCAAAGATAGATATTCACCTTTTGATCGACTCTTTCCATTCTTGAGTTGTCGACCCTTTGATACTCAACTTTTTGATGATCTGTTCTCTTGGTTGGCCTATCTTCCCTTGATTTGGAGGAGTCGAGTGTCTTCGGAAGATTCACCTTTTCCTCTCTTGTAGTTCTTGTTAAAGACCTTGTTAAATCTTTTAACCATCGTGGGCTATTTCTTCCGGGTCAATTGCCTCTTTGATCTCGGCTCTCTTCCCATCTTTGACAATTAGAGCAAAATTTTTTTGGGTACAAATGTCTCTTCCTCGGTCTTTTCTTCTCACCAAACTCGTAGGCTTTGAGGTCCGAGAATAACTCATGATTGGATGTCTTTGATAGGTCCATGGAGTGTCTCAGTGCCATGACCTTCATTTCCCATTCAATTTGGAAGACTTTTTAGGATCTTCATACACATTTCTTCTCGTATATTCCTTTCCAAGTGTAGACACTCATTTGTGATTTCTCAAACCGAGCGTCTAGTTGATCCAGGTTCTCTCCTCGAGATCATTTTGAAGTTTTCAAATTTTTGTACCGCCATCGATAATTTGTTTTCTTTGATTTGCTTTCGAGCCTTCACAAATCAATGTCAACTTGTCCTGCATTTCTTTAGCCGTTTTGCATGATTTGACTTTATTGAACATGGCTTTGTCCAAAGTTTTGTAAAGGATGTCCTTGGCTACATTGTCCAGGTTGTATCTTTTTCTCATCATTTGTCCACTCGATTCTTGGTTTTTCAACCATGACCGTGCGGGAGCAAGATCTTCTTCTCCTTCACCGCAACTCTTCGCATGTACAAAATTGTGTTCACCTTTAATATTTGCGAGAGCCCATCTTCTATCACTATCCACATCTCATCATGTAATGCTTTGATAGATGAGCCCGCATACGAATTTTCCAATCATCAAATTCTTCGATAGTGAACATAGGGATGCGTGTCAAATTTGCTTCCATGATAATGACTTTTAAAAAAGAGTTTTGAAGGTTTAAGTACTAAGGCAGACTTTGAAAAGTTTGGAGATCTAGTTCAAGAACTGCCATGGAGGGTTCAATGAACCAACCGCTCTAATACCACTTGTAGGTCCCAAGGGGTGTAGTGTAAGGTTTAGAAGGGGGGTTGAATAAACCTTACCAAATTTTCGATTTAGTCCTTTTAAATCTACTGAGTTGATTCTACACACCGTGTCCTTGATGGACAATGAATTAGTCACTCAAGAGAGTTAATCTCTCAACAGACTCGAGTTGTTGATGGTGTAACTCACCGTTGGCTATAATTTAACTCAACTGTGGTTTTATTTTTGGAAGACTTAACACCCTTAAGTTTGATTAAGCAAGATTTTAGAGCTTGATTTAGTACTTATAAATTATCAAATGGATAGCAAATTTATCGTGATATATAGCGATTAAAAGTGCGAGAATTTAAATGCTTTGAAATGTAAATGACACAAAGAAAGTTTTTATAGAGGTTCGAAGATGGGGTAATTCTTCTACTCTCTCTTCTCCAACTCTGGAGGAATCCACTAAGTAATGATCGGTTTACAAAGTGGTAACAGTCCGGATACAAGTCTTGATCACAACAAATGACTTGATCCTTAGGGACTCGATGCGAGACGCCTGATCACTCACCTTCTCGTATGACTCGGCCTTCTTCACAGGCAAATTGTGCGCTTTGTTACTACAGCTCACTTGCTCAAGCTCTTTGGATTTGATCACGAAGCCCTCCAAAAGCTTAAGACTTGGTTCAACTTGAACCTTTCTACAATCCTTCCCGGAATGTAGACCCCTTGTTTTCAAAAGTTTCCTCTTCAACCGATTGAAGTTCTCTTTCCTTCACAGTGAGTGTTGGATTGATGTACTTCGTAATGTAGGCTTGAGGATTGAGAATGTTTCATTTTTCTAATATGCTTGTATATCTCACGTGTGTGTCATCCTTTATCTCAAACAAACTCCTCAGCCTTTTATAGTGAACTTTCAAAAATTTACCCGTTGAAGAGATAGACTTATTTTTGAAAGTCACTTTGCGATCGTTGGTTTGCGCTTCTTGGAATTGCCGTTTCCTCGTATGAATTGTTCTTTCACCTTTTCGTAGTTCGACATGGTGTAGTGCTTCCCATTGGTTCATTCCTTTTGCACGCTTCCTCGGGGACCGAGCACTCCAAGAAATGTGGTATGGAGATATTACTTGTTTAAGTAAATCTCTTGATTTACTCTGCAACGGTTCTTTTACGATTATATCGACTTGATCGCATTTCCTTGCTTTCCCAGGTGACTTAAGTCGACTTCCAATCATTGGATGACTCTTCCGTCACTTCAACTTGAGACTTGGCTTTTCATGAGTTGACTTGATGATGCTCCACTCACCGTGCATCTCACCGCTTCTTCATAGAGTTCCCGCTACTCTTCTTTGCCATACTCAACCTCCTCTCGCAGCAGCTAGTCTTCCTTCCAGTCTTGATTGTCTTCTTGCATGTTAGGGCGTAGGCGACTTAACTCACGGCTTAGCTCTATTCATTACAATGCATTTTACAACAAGAATTGGGGTGCCAACTTTCTATTCTAAGTTTTACATGGCATTCATCAAAATCTAAACAATAAAATTCCTAACACAAATCATACCTCAATGGATGTTTTTTCAATTTAAAAAAAAATTGATTTTTTTTTTTGTAATTAACGCAAACCTGATTTTTTTTTAATTACAAATTATCCCTTTATTTAATATACAATAGGACCAGTACAACAAATAATAAAGGAAAAACAAAGAGTGAAATACATCATATATCACAGCCATAAAAGTTAAAACAACTTCCCAGTTGATATTCCCCTGGATTCTGTAGGCAATTATTTATTAATTCCAGAAGCTTTAACTTGAGCAACAAATACTTTAGCAAACTCAAGGAGCTTCTCAGTTTCAGGAATGACAACCTTAATAGCATCATCATCAGAAAAATGTTGAGCCCACTTGAACAAATTAGGACTCTTGGATTCATCAATCAAACTTATATTATCCATTTTTTGTATTAATCTGACCAACCCCAAGAAACATCCTAAAGCAATGTCTAAATATCCAATTTTGTCACCTCCAAAGAATTTTTGGCCTTTGCTGCATTTTATGAAGGCATCTTCTAATAAAGCCAGCCCCTTATTGAATTCCTCAAGTGCTGCTGTCTTCTTAGCATCCGCTCCATCCGACAGTAAAATTACCCATATACATGGAAACCACTGTAAATTCAGTTTGGACAATACAATCAGGCTATATAAATAGAAACAATTAAGTAGGAAAAATAGGAAGTTATACACACACACACACACTCATATAAGCTTAATTGCAGTGTAAGCATATAATGGGTGGCATACCTAGTATTGCAAGTATCATATTTAGCAATTTTGGTCCTCTATGTTTGATTTTTCTGCATTTTGGTCCCATAAGTTCTAATTTTATGCAAATTTGGTCCGAAAGAGTGAAATATTGAAGTACCCATTTGGGACCAAAATTGCACAAAAATCAAGATTTATAGGACTAAAATTGATATAATGATACTTACAAGACCAAATATGCTGCATGTTTAGATTTACAAGACCAAAATTTCTCAAAGATCAAAATATATGGGACTAAAATTGCTACATGTATAGGATAATTACCAGACCAAATATGCCACCCCTTAGACTTACATGGCCAAAATTACAACTAAGCCTATATATATGTGTGTGTGTAGTTTGTTACATTAATTCATCTCTAATTCATCATTTTTGTTATCATTCCTTTTGATTTTGATAAGAAAATATATGTATTAACATTAAATGCAGTTGCTTTCATTTAAATAACTTAATTATCTGGGTAAGTTGAACATTTTGATTTTTTTCATGGCAATTTGAAATTTCCGGTGAATTGAGTACTAAATTCGAGAGTTTTTTTTTAAAAACACAGATTGGTTTAACAGACGTGTAATTGTTTCATGATAAAATAACAATTGAAAAGAGAAACTGAAACTATACCTTGTCATCAATATATGCTGCCCAAAACCGGGCTATAGCACGGTCATACGGATCCGAAGGGAGAATGGACGGTCCATTTTCGGTCCAGACATCATCGATGTATTGAATAATTACCAGGGACTCACATATCGGTTTCTCATCATGGATTAGAACCGGGATTTTCTTGTGAACCGGGTTGGCCTTAAGAAGTCGCTCACTTTTGTTGCTATAGAAATTCTCTTCAATGAATTCATAATCAACAGATTTTAGATTCAGAACCATTTGGACCCGGTTTGAGTATGGGCTTACCCATGATCCTAGTAGCTGAACATTACCTTTTGCCATAACCAAATCTTGAACAAGCTAACTAATTAAGAATTTGATGTTATGTACTTTGAAAGTACTGTTTTCTTGCTTTTTGTAAGAAGATGTCTCATTTAAATAAGTGTTCTTGTTGTAAAATGAAATAAATCAATAATGTAGCATTATTGCCATGATATCTGCCGTAGGATCTGCTAATTAATTAAGTTTAATATTTTGCATGTCTCTCGTGATTAATTTAATACTGCTAAACATAAACATATTGTGCCAACATAAACATTTGGCATATACATATCGTGCCAACAATAAAACATATCGTGCCACTTTTTTTTCTTTTGACACAAACATATCGTGCTACTTTTTTTTTCTTTTAAGTTGAACATATCGTGCCATTTTTTTTGACAGCATATCGTGCCACTTACACAAACATTGTATTGTGCCACTTTTTCTTCTTTTGATATGAACATATCGTACCACTCACATTTGCCATATATTTGCCATAAACAAGATATGAAAATTATTTAAATATATTGTGGCAACATATTTGCAATATATTTGCCGCAAACAACAATACATAATTATTTAAACCTATCATGCTCATATGAAAAATTGACTATTAATTTTCAAAAATATTTCAATAAAATTTAAAAGCATTTGCAATTTATTAAAAAAAGTTAAAAAAATTGAAGTTGTTTTAAAATATTAAGCATGTTGATACATTTTATTTATGCAGAATAATATCTAATTTGATGTGTCCATATTAAATTAAATGGAAGATAAGGATTTCCCATTTTTGTAGGTTTTGTGTCAGAGCAATATACAGTACTGTTGATTCCACTTTTGTTAAATTCACAGTTTCCAAGTTTTCTATGTATATATTCAAACAATAGTTTTGAGATCTAAAAGATTTGGGGCCAAGTAATTAGTTGAATTATTTCTTATAATTAAACACATTTATTTAAATGCATATTAGGTATAAGATTCTTGAAAGATTTGATCAATTATTTACTGTCAATCAAATACAAAACTTGGCCCAACCATCAGCCAGCATAATTGATTGGAGTCTCAAGTAAATTAATTAGCAAAACTTCAGATTATATCCAGTTTAATTTTCATGCATGCAATTTTTTTATTTTATTTTATGTCGCGGCCCAAGATATGTTGGATTGGGTTGAAATTTTCTCAGCCCGCCCCGGCTTGCCATGCAAAATTGAGGGTTTTGGCTGCTCGGCCCGGCCCATTGACCTATTTTGATAGCTTTATGCACAATTTGGCATATATTGATAGTATTGCAATAGGAAATGAAATACACAAAATAGAGAATTCAAACACAAAAACGACCAAAAATCATTATCATACTACCTCTATCGTTTTTGCATGTTATTCAATCAATTTGAAAGTTTTATACTTGGATAATTGGATTTTGTTTGATCAATAATTGGCCATGTGCATTGTCTTCAAGTGTTAGCAAATATGAGACAAAAATATAAATCACATAATTGCACATATAAAGTAGATAGAGTATACCTCTTTACAGCTAAATTGTCGATCTACATAGCTATGATTAAGCCCGTGTACTAGCCTCCTTTGGATCAATGTAAGCTCGTCTATAAGCCTTCTTTGATTGAAGCCAAGAACCATGAACATACCCCATGCATCGATTGAACCACGAGCAAGATCACGATCCATCTTTCTCGTTGGTGTAAATAAATGTGCACACCTTAAAGCCTTGGAGAACTTTTGGTGATGCTCCAAAAAAGAACGCAAAGAGAAATTGTAGGAGAGAAGGCCTAGGGAAAAAGTATATTGCGTCAGTTTTTCTCACTAGAGACTAATATCTCTACTACTAGTAATATAGGGAGAGAGATCAAAAGAAGGGCTAGTCTCATGTTAGACCGTCTAATGGATCTAATCCGTTAGATGAGTCTAAATACCCGACCCATAACCCCAGCCATGACCGGTCCATGCAAAAAAAAAAAAAAACAAAATTGAAATCACAGACAACATTGTGATTCGAGCCCTAATCTCCACTGCAGCTTCTACAACTAGTCAACCACCACCGCACGACGCAGCGTACAAAAACCACCACCACACGGCGCCAACCTCCGGTGCGCACCTACATTGCATGCTATTTTCCATTCCGCCATCTCTACAAAGTCGCACCACCACCTCATTGCACCACCATCGATCTATGTAATTGCGTCAAGCCTAGTAGGTATCGATTTTTGTCTATTTTCCAGCTAATTAATATAACTAAATCCACATTGAACAAAAGTTGACAAAAGGTGCAACAACGGAGACGGGAGACAACTTGAACAATGACAAAGGTAACGAAGGTGAAAATTATGTCTTTTTCATTTGTTTCATTATTAAAAAGTAACACTAGTTGCATTAAAATGTATTAGAGGTATTAAATAAAAGTATTAG
This sequence comes from Rehmannia glutinosa, assembly GCA_016081115.2. NCBI lineage: Eukaryota > Viridiplantae > Streptophyta > Magnoliopsida > Lamiales > Orobanchaceae > Rehmannia > Rehmannia glutinosa. Next base: position 17,569,919 of record CM071926.1, on the reverse strand, counting down.
ACTTTACAAAATAAAAAGTGTTTGTTTTATAATTAAAATGGACAACTTTGTAGAAAAGTAACAAAAGTTGCACTAAAATATATTAGAAGTATTAAATAAAGGTATTAGACTTTACAAAATAAAAAGTATATGTTTTGTAATTTAAAGAGACAACTTTATAGAAAAGTAACACAATTTGTATTACAATGTATTAGTAGTATTAAATAAAGGTAATAGACTTTACAAAATAAAAAGTATCAGACTCTGTAGTGGTTGCATCTTATTATGTATTTTATTTCTTAGTTTTTCCTAAAATGTATTACTTTTAGGTGTAATAACACTAATATATTCCAGTGATGAGAATGAAGAAAGCAATAATGACAGAGAGCAGGGGGACAATATCATACTAATAGATGTTGAAGGTAAAAATAATTTTTTTTAACAAATACATTCAAAAGTATTGTGTTTTGTGATAAAAAGTATTAGCATTTTCATACATTTCCACTGTATCGCAACTATGCTCGGCAGCTTGGTTTAGTATTCGTAAAACAACTACAAGATGCAATGAAGTTGGTGTTGTGACAGAAAAGTATTTTGTATGTTCTTGTGAGGGATCTACATGATCCAAAAACACCATTGAGAAAAAAAAAATTATAATACACGGACAGGATATAGGGCATCATTGAGGGCAAAGTTGAACAACGATGGTCTTTATGAAATTGTTGACCATAATATGTTGCACAACCACGAACTCACTAGAAAAGAGTGGAGTCATTTGCATCATTCTGAAAGGGTGATTACCACTGAAAAAGCTAATATTGTTGGGGAGAGGATTTCTTCTGGAATGAGAGCCACTGAATCTTTCCGATATATGGCGCAAGATGCAGGGGGTGAAGAGTGCATTGGTCATACAATGAAGGATCACATGAATTTTGTGAATCGTTTCAAAATGAATGTAATAGAGGCAGGCGATGCACAAAAGCTGATTGATATGTTATACCAATAAGATACTGAAGATCATGACTTCTTTTTTAGAGTTAAATTAGATGATATGGGGAAATTGTATAATCTATTTTGGTGGGATACAATGATGAAGGAGGATTATAAGATATATGGTGATGTTGTTGTCTTTGATACAACATATCGAACAAATTGGTATAATTTTATCTATACTCCATTTGTTGGGATAAATAATCATTGGAAGAACATATTATTTGGTTGTGCCTTCATAACGGATGAGAAAACTGAATCCTTCGAGTGGCTTTTTGAAGTGTTTAAGAAATCAATTGGGGTCAATGTCCTATATTAATCTTTACAGATCAAGATCTAGTAATTGAAAATTCAATTGAAAAGGTGTATATTACTGTACAAAATGCACTTCAGTTTATATGTAATACTTTTCTTTGTTAATACTAATACCTTATAGTGTGATATGTAATACTTTTCAGTGTTAAATGCAATGCCTACTGAACTGTGCTATATTATACTGTACAAACTGCACTTCAGTTTATAATTAAATACTTTTCTTGTTTATATGTAATATTGTTCTTTGTTAATACTAACTCCTTCAAGTGTTATAGGTAATACATTTAAGTATTAAAAGTATTAATCTATTTTTTATGTAGGTTTTCCAAGGAACACGACATAGGTTATGCTTATGGCACCTTTACCAAAATGTTGTGAGCCGGTTCAGGAAGTTGAAAGGTGACAAATACTTCAACGATGCATTTAATAGTGTTTATCAGGGTGCACATATGAAGCTGAATTTCAGGTCTGTTGGGAGAAGATGATTACAAAAAATGGGTTGGAAGACCATTCGTGATTTAAGAGGTTATTTGATTTAAGGGAAAAGTGGTGTACAACATTTAACAAAAACATTTTCTCTGCTGGAATATTGTCTTCGCAGCGAAATGAAATTACAAACAATGTAATTGGATTTAATTCGAAGCAAACAACCAGTTTGACTGACTTTTATAGAATTTTCAAGGAAAAAATTAAACATTGGAGGAGCAAAAGATGAAATTCAGTGTTCAATGGCGGCTCCTATATCTGTATCACCATTGACCGGAATATTCAAGCATGCTTCTGGGGTATACACGTTGACACTTTTTAAAGATTTTGAAGATGAATTTTTGAAGTCAATTTCCGCTTCTTGTACATTACCGTTCCATTTTGAGAGCGACAATCTTTCGAATAATGATGGAGTGCGTTCACATACCGCGACATTTTGTACTGCAACTAAATTTATAAGTTGCTCTTTCAAGATATTTGAAGAATGTGGTTTATTGTGCCATCATTCGTTAAGGGTCCTTCATATGAATTTGGTGAATCAAATAGCAAATTATTATATCAAAAGAAGATGGACAAAATTTGCAAAAAAGGACAGAGGAATTGCATAGAGTAACAAGCCTAGTGATTGCATCCCTTGGTGTCATGAAATAGCGCGCAAGTATTATAATGTGGTATTGAAATGTCAAGAAAATGAGGAAACAAGAAAAATCTTTGAAGATGGTTATAACCAGGATTCTATCGCAGTTGATGAATTGATGGCTGCTACATTAAATTCTGCAGCATAAACTGAGATTTCTAGTTCTTCTACTAATATCCTAGATCCTACTCATTCAGTTACAAAGGACATAAACAAAGAATGAAAGGACATTTCGAAAAAAACTAGAAGAAGAAGAGTGCTGACACATTAAACACACATACATCGAAGGAGTTCGGATCGAAGACTCCTAATCCTAGAATATTTTAGGAGGGTTGATTATTTCAACTTTATTCTAATTTATCTTTAAAATATACTTTTCTGGCACAGGGGATTAATACATTGCAACATATCTGCTAATACTTGTCAATGTATCTGCTAATACATATTAACGTATCTGCTGATACATTCCTATTTTTGTGTGTGAGTTCATATTTTATGGTTAAAGACATTAATTATTAATTGTTTTTATTATTGCAATGTTTATCCACAGACAATGATGTTATGATTTATCTTTACAATATACTTTTTTGGCATAGGGGATTAATATATTGCAACGTATATGCTAATACTTATCAATGTATCTGCTAATACATTTTAGTGTGTCTGCTGATACATTTCTATTTTGTGTATGTGAGTTAGATTAGTGTGAGTTTTGCATGTATTTTGGGCATAATTATGGATATAATAGGTTGATAAACATGCATTAACTTCGTAAAATGGGTCGTGTTCTCATAAAGTGGAAAAGATATTACGCTTTGCTAGTTTTACAGGAAAATAACGATGTTTGTAGCACTTTTGTGGCTAATCAGAGCATTGCAGTAAAGGATTGTCAAGAATAGAGCAAATACGCGAAGTTTGGAGATTAACCGAGAAGAGATCAGACGAACCGGGCGAGATATGGCCACACACGGGCAGCTGTGTGCATATACACGACCGTGCGTGTGTAAGATCACAGGATTTGATGTTCACATTGACACACGGGCTAGTCGTGCGTAAGCGAATGACCCGTGCATCTGATCAAGAGAAGAATGCAACTACGGCTTGATGAACAGTCTGGTCATGCGTAAAGCACACCACCCGCGTCTATGCGGGTTTTGTGATTTTAAATCGTACCAACTTAGGTTTGGCCCAAAGGGATTATAAATAGAGAGGAGGCGGACCCACACGGAAGATACTTACTTTTACCCTAGAAAGCAGAGAATACTCCATTGTATTTTTTATTTCATCTAGTTGATATGGTTATGAATAATTTGTCTATGAATTCTTTGTTTCCCATGTCCTAAAAACACTTTGTAATTCCTGGTTTGGGATTAAGTTAATTGACTATTGTTTGATGTTTAATTTGAATTGAAGTTATTATTTCGAACTCTATTCGAGTACTTTGCTTTATTACTTATATTATTATATGGCCAATGGTTTAACATGCTTGATGTATTGATTCATAATTCGAGAGATGAGTTTCAATACTAGATCTTGAGTGCTAAACATGAATATTTTGCATGATTGAGAAGTCTGTGAGTATTTGTAAGGATAACTGATCTTTTATACTTTTGGGCATTGTTGATCTTATGTTGAGTAGAGATGCTAGCATAGATAATTCAATCAACGTATTTATTGTGTCTCGAGAGAGAGGATAAATTACTTTTGTGATCATCTTATATGGAAGATAGATAATAACTTTTGTTTTGATTAATCGGATAATAAGAGGGAGATTAACTGAAACCAAAACCCTGGAATCCATTCATCTACTTGATCTTTTCAATCGTAACTCTTGCTTTGTTCTTTTTATGATAAAATATTGTCGTAGTTTTATAAAACAACAATCACCTTTCGATCGTCTAAATAAAAATAGTGTTATTACAATCTCAATACTTAGTACATCAATTTATTAGTCTCTGTGGGATCGACCTTGCTTACCCAATCTATTAACTACGCCGTTCACTTGCGGTGAAGCTAAAAAAAAGGCGAGCAAGTTTTTGGCGTCGTTGCCGGGGACCGATTAAATTTTTAGTACTAATATTGTGATATATAGTATTATTTTTAATTTAGATATTTTTCTTTTTATTTTGTTAAATTCCACTCCTACAATGTTTGATTTGTTTCTTTTAGTTGGTTCAGGTAGTGCATGAACACTCGCTCAAAGCGAAGGGAATTAGCACCATTCATACTGGAAGTTGAAGCTTTCGCTAGGCACATAAGTGCAGCTACTAAACGAGCAGAAAGACATCTAGATCATACTATGGATGTTGTAGAAGAGAACGACGGGGGTAACAATGGAGGCAACAACGGAGGTAACAATGGGATCAATAGGATCAATAATGAGGTACCGATACCAGAAGCTCCGGCAGTCCAACAACAAGCGATTCGTGATTACTTTCGCCCTCAGACAAATCGCAACTATGGTGGAATTGCCCATATCCCGATTAATGCTAATAACTTTGAGTTGAAGCCGGCGTTAATTTCCATGATTCAACAGAACTAGTTTGGGGGATTTGCAACTGAGGATCCAAACTCTCATCTTGCACACTTCATGCAAATCTGTAACGCGATCAATATTAATGGGGTGTCGGATGATGCTATATGTCTGCGCCTATTCCCTTTCTCTTTAAGGGATAAGGCAATAAACTGGTTAGGCACATTGACTCTGGGGAGTGTGAATACTTGATATGAATTGAGCCAAAAGTTCCTATTCAAATTCTTTCCACCAAGCAAGACACTGCAGCTTAAGAGATGGCAATGAATAGCTATCAGTGGCACTCCGAGAGGACAAATGTGAAAAGGGTAGCCGAAGTTTCTAATTTGGACCCAATCAAAGCATTAACAGCTCGGATGACAAAGATTGACAAATCAGATAAGTGTTTTAACAAAAGGAGCTGAAGTGAACACGGGTGCCAATAATAGGGGAGTTCATCAAGATCCTATGGAGGAAGCTAATTATGTCAATAACCGGAATTTCAACAGTTACCAGAATAATTCGACTCCCACCCATTATCATCGGAATTTGAGGAATCACGAAAACTTCTCTTATGCGAATACGAAGAACGTGATGCAACCACTACCGGGTTTTAGTGTGACGAATGGAGTTATTAATATAGAGGCTAAGCCATTTATGGAAGACGTTCTCACTTTATTTATGAGTTAGACAAGCTCATTTATGAATGAAATGGTGAACCGATTTAGTAAGGATGAGGCTAAGCTGGACAAAATTGAAACACATGTCACATAATTGGCTAACACCATGGGCTCACAAATGAAAAATATTGAAACCAGATAGGCCAATTAGCTATGATCGTTGGTGGACAACATCAGAAAGGCCAATTTCCGAGTAACACTGATATCAATCCAAATGAGCAGTATAAACCATTCATCTGAGGAGTGGTACGGAGTACGAGGGGCCGAAAATTCCAGAAAACATTGAGAAATCGCAACTATACACGGCCCGTGCGCCTATGCACGAGCTGCCAGTGCGTGGTGCCGATCAAGTAATTCTGACCCCGGGAGACACATACACTATAGCAAATAGCAACGTTGAGGTCGAGGAAGGAACCAAGGGACATAATGATGAACAAAAAGAGGCTGAGAAGCTTAAATCTTCTTCTAACTCTGATTTTTCAAAACTTACTACTCCCCTTCCTTTTCCCCAACGATTTCAAAAGAAAAATCTAGATGCTCAATTTGCAAAATTTCTCGATATATTTAAGAAACTGCATATTAACATATCTTTTGCAGATGCATTGGAGTAAATTCCCAATTATGCGAAATTTCTGAAGGATGTGATGTCAAAAAAGCAAAAGATGACAGGTTTCGAGAGAGTAAATCTGACAGAGAAATGTAGTGCCATCATTCAAAGAAAACTACCTCAGAAACTTAAAGATCCGGGGAGTTTCACTATGTGCAATTGGTGGTGTTTTCTTCAATAAAGCACTTTGTGATCTAGGAGCAAGTATTAACTTAATGCCCTTATCCATTTTCAGGAAACTTGGATTAGGAGAGGTGAAGCCATCCACGGTCACTTTACAACTTGCGGATCGATCACTCACATATCCTAAGGGAATCATAGAAGATGTGCTCGTGAAAGTCGACAAATTCATATTGCCTTTGGATTTCTTAGTACTAGACATGGAGGAAGACCACGAATCTCTCTGATACTTGGGCGTCCATTACTAGCTACCGGGAAGGCCTTGATAGATGTGTAGAAGGGAGAACTCACATTACGGGTTAATGATGAGCATGTTTTATTTTCTATCTATAAGGCTATGAGATTTCATGATAGTGTTGAGAACTGTAATTTCTTAGACGTAGTTGATTCATGCATTGATGATTACGTAGATCATACATTGTCCCAGGATGATTTAGAGTTCGGTTTAACCCATTCATGTTCGACGTCAAGTGTAATGCTTGATTTCGATAATCAAGACTTGAATGACTATGTTTGTGCTCTAGATAATATGTAGGAACTACCGAAAAGCGCGAGAGGTGAAAATATTAAGAAAGAATTAGAGGAATCAGGTTCGCAACCACGCACGGCCCATGCGTCCACGCACAAGCAACCCGTGCATGGTACTGAAGAAGACAAAGAAAAGGATGAGACACGCAAAACCCGTGCGTGTGCGCACGGACAGCCCGTGTGCGACCTCGAACAGCTTAATTCGACCCCAGAACTCAAGCCATTACCTGAGTGCCTCAAATACGCATTCTTTGGTGCGAACAACATGAATCCGGTAATCGTATCCTCCCTTCTAACTTCCGCTCAGCTTGATAAACTGCTTAGGGTGTTGAGAAAATATAAGTCTGCACTAGGTTGGTCGATATCTAATTTAAAAGGCACAAGTCCATCGATTGTCATGCATAAAATTCGTATGGAAGATGTGTATAAACAATCGGTGCAAAATCAAAGGCGATTGAACCCTATTATGCAAGAGATTGTTAGGAAAGAAGTTTTAAAATGGTTAGATGTCGGGATTGTGTATGCCATATCTGATAGTTCTTGGGTGAGCCCAGTACAAGTGGTACCAAAGAAAAGAGGGGATGACAGTAGTAAAAAATGAGAATGAAGAGTTAATTGCTACTAGGATAGTTACAGGGTGGCGTATCTATATTGATTATAGAAAATTGAATGATGCCACTCGTAAAGATTATTTTCTCCTCCCCTTTATTGATATGATGTTAGATTGTTTGGCGGGATTTGATTATTACTGTTTTTTGGATGGTTATTCCGGGTACAGCCAGATCATGATTAATTGCACCGGAAGACTAAGAGAAAATGACATTTACATGTCCCTATGGTACGTTTACATTCCGCAGAATGCCATTCGGACTATGTAATGCACCCGCGACTTCCCAGCGCTGTATGATGGCTATTTTTCATGATCTTATAGAGAAAATTATGGAGATGTTCATGGATGATTTTTCTGTCTTTGGAGATTCTTTTGATCATTGCCTTCACAATCTTTTTTTAGTTTTACAGAGATGCGAAGAAACTAATATTGTTCTGAATTGGGAGAAATGCCATTTTATGGTACGTGATGGCATTGTACATGACCACTGAGTTTTTTCTGCAGGTTTAGAAGTGGACAAAGCAAAGATTGTGGCAATTGAGAAACTCCCACCTCCGACAAATGAAAAAGCGACCAGAAGTTTCTTGGGGCACGCCGGATTTTACAGAAGGTTCATTCGTGACTTTTCTAAAATCACTAAACCTTTGATTCAATTATTAGAAAAAGATACTGCTTTCAATTTTTCCGATGATTGTTTGCAGGCATTCGAAATTTTGAACAAGGTGTTGGTGACTGCAACAATTCTCGTAGTTCCGGATTGGAGTCAACCCTTTGAGCTGATGTGTGATGCTAGTGATTTTGCAGTAGGGGCAGTTCTTGGTTAGAAAAGGGATAAGTTATTCAGAGCCATGTACTACGCGAGTAAAACATTGGACAGTGCCCAACAGAATTACACTACCACTGAGAAAGAGATGCTAGCAATTGTATTCGCATTCGACAAATTCCGATCTTACTGATTGGAACAAAGACGATAGTCCACACCGACCATGCGGCTATCAAATATCTCTTTGATAAGAAAGATGCAAAACCGAGATTGATTCGGTGGATTCTCTTATTGCAAGAATTCGATGTGGAAATTAGAGATAGAAAGAGATGTGAAAATGTGGTGGCAGACCACCTATCCAGACTTGAGTATAAAAAGGATGAGAAAGAGGGTACAGATTTGATCAAGTAAGAGTTTCCAGATGAGCAGCTTTTATTAGCACATGCACAATTCCGATGGTACGCGGATTTCATTAATTACTTGGTAGCGGGAGTCTTGCCCCCAGATTTATCCTCTTATCAGAAAAAGACGTTCCTCCATGATCATCAGACGATGTGTGCCTCAAGAAGCGTGGGAGGGAGTTATACAACAGTGTCATTCTTCACCTTCTGGGGGACACTTTATATAATGATTGATATTTGTATATGCAACAGTGTGACAGATGCCAGCGGATGGGGAACATCTCTAGACGATATGAGATGCCTATGACAAATGTGATGGAAGTGGAGCTATTTGATGTGTGGGGGATTGACTTCATGGGTCCCTTTCCATCATCTTCGAGTTATCAATATATTCTACTTGCAGTGGAGTATGTATCTCGATGGGTAGATGCGATTCCTTCACAGAAGAATGACGCACATGTAGTAATACGGTTCCTGAAGAAAAATATATTCACTCCCTTTGGAACCCCAGGGGTTTTTATTAGTGATGGGGGTCACATTTTGTGAATAAATTGATGAGCAATCTACTTGCAAAGTATGGGGTTAGGCATAATGTGGCACTGCATACCATCCGCAAGCAAATGGGCAAGCTAAAGTAGCCAATCGCGATATCAAACAAATCCTAGGAAAAACTGTGAGCATAATCGCAAGGATTGGGTTATGAAGTTATATGATGCTTTATGGGCATACCGGAAAGCATTCAAGACGCCTTTGGGCACATCTCCATACCAGCTGGTATTTGGAAAATCATGTCACTTACCCGTGGAGTTAGAACATAAAGCATTCTGGGAAGTAAAGAAGATAAATTTTGACTTCAAAACAGCGGGTGAAGAAAGGTTACTTCATTTAAATGAGATGGAAGAATTCCGAGACGAGGCCTATAAGAACTCTCGGATCTACAAGGAGCGCACAAAGAGATGGCACGATAGTATGATTAAGAAACGAGAGTTTTTACCGAGTGAACAAGTCCTCTTGTACAACTCACGCCTCAAATTTTTTTCCGGAAAACTCAAATCTCGGTGGTCGGGCCCGTTTGTAATTAAGAAAATGTTATCACCTCCAGGAGTAGTTGAATTGTTGACTCGGGATGGTGAGACGTTTATGGTGAATGGCCAGAGGATCAAGCATTATTTCCACAGAGATCAAAAGGAAGAGGTGGCATACATCACCTTGCAGGATCCTTGATCGAGATATACAGGCGTCAAGCTATAGACGTTAAATTTAGCACTTTTTGGGAGGAAACTCAATGGTTTGTTGTTTTCTTTTTCGTTTTTCCTTTATTTAGATAGAATTTACATGTTTTTATATGTAAAAAAACTGAAGAGGGACCTTCGCATTGACGCACGGGCAACCTGTGCGCTATGCGTAGGTTTTGGTCTGCTCTCGCATTTATGCATGGGTGGGTCGTGCGTGGCGCGCACGCCCATACGCTATCCTCCTCCTGGGTCTATTTAAGGTCGCGGAATCAGGTAGTTCCTCCCACTTCAAACTCTCTCTTGAGCCCTAATTCTCCAAGCATCTCGCCCCTTTACCCCCTTTGCTAAGATTTTCAAAATTTCACTCGATTTTCACTCATAATCCGACACTTCCACCATACTATACACAATTTTGCACAAATTTTAACTTTGGTTGGAGTTTTGTTGGAGAAAAGCACCTAGGGTTGGCAATTCATCCTTTTGCGAATTCTTGAAGATTTCGGTAAGAACTACACTCTTTATTCGATTTTCTTGTAGAATAAGTATTGAGGATTCATATATGGAGCATTGTGTGATTGATTTGCTATGATTTACTTTGATTATTCTATTGGGCATATTATCAAACACTTTGTGGGCATCATGAATTGGTGAATAATTGTTTGAATTGTTGATTGTTATCGAATGGACATTGATGTTTAGAGTACTAGTGACTTCGATTCTCCACAATTGTATTGATGTTGAAATATTTTGCTCTTTGTGGATAGGAAACGCTAGACATGAGTTCACCATATTTTTGTTGGTACTTTGTTTATTCGGAATCTCACACGTGTTTTGCTAGGTACAACAGTGAAACAAATGGCTATGGCAGACAGAAGAAGGAGACAAAGGGAGAGGGCACCACAGAACGTAGACCCGAATAGCCCCGCAGCTTATGGGGTAGAACTTTCTGAAGATGCTGACATTGAAAGATGGAACACATTGGTCACCCAGCCCATGACCCCTACAAGATACGCTGAAGATGAGTGTACCCGAATCCTTGGGAAACATGATGATGTCTGGTGGTTTTTCGAGAGGGTCGGGTGGACTGCATTCATGAGAGGGAGATGACTGACCTACCAAAGCCTTACACTAGAATTCTTGAGAACCTTCGAGTTGTTCAAGCAAGGAGGCACATATGAGCCCTATGAGATCCTATTCCAGCTGGGAAATGTGAGACGACGACTATCAATTGCCCAATTGAACAACATTTTTGGGTACCGGGCCGACGCGCATACCCGCACCGAATGGACTATAGTTAGTATGAATTCTAGCGACTACTCATGGAAACACCTAAATAGGTGTTATGGTTCACGAGGCACCTGACCGCCAAGTCCTCGTGGGTGTGGAACCCGGTGTTTTGGTATATCCAGCGAGTCACCTTCGCTTCCATCAATGCGAGAGAAAATAATGGGGACATGACCATTAGGGAACTTTATTTGATATGGTGTATGTTGACCAACACACCATATAACACAATAGCTATTTTGCGGAGCAGATAGACCAGGTGGCCAAGCAAAGGCGGGGCACCATCATGATTGGGGGTATGATTACTCCGATCGCCCGACACTTCAACATCAATGTTAGGGCCTTCGATCTGATTGAGGCGAGAGGAGGATAAGTCCGCGCAAAGATACGCACTATGAAGATAATCACGGAAGAGACGGGCATGTATCTCTTCCAACAAAGAGCCGGGCATCCATTCCCACTTCCCAACACGGCGCTCACCACCGTGGATAACATCAATGCTATGGCCAATTTTTTACTAAACTCCGAGGCACATGACAAAGTTATACAAGCTATACTTGTCACGCCCAAACGGTGCGACGAACGATCCACAACTTAAATACAATAACCAAACAAACATCGCATAAATATCAACGAGAACCCAATGAAACAGTCTAAATAGCGGCGGAAAATAAAATAACAAGTACAATTACAACTTACGACTACAATCCATAATCCATATTACATCCCGAAAATCAACAAAATATAGCAACTTAAAGTCAAAGGGTCCTACGCCTTCTTACAAAACTGAATGGAAAGAAATACAAAAGTCCGACAACAACATAAGAAAAGAGTCCAATCAACAACAAGAAGTAGTAAATCCAACACGCAGAGTACAAGGTCTCAATCCAGGGCCGGTTCCGCATCTTCAACGAAATCCTCATCTAAGGTTAGAAAATAGGTGGGGATGAGACAAAATCTCCGTGGATGGGGTGATCGTGGTGCAAGTGTGGCGCAATATAGTTAATGTGAGAAAACAGTTATATGAAAACGCGTGAGTATGATGCATGAATTCACACACAGTCCACAAGCGTCGTGATAAATATATTTAAGTAATATACTTATACAGTTTGAGAAAACAGTTCATGGTCACACAGCACTATGTGATTCAACAAGACAGTAGATTGTGTACTGCGGAAATGTAACGTCAATCCCATGCAAGGCAAATAATGGTTGCGTGCATTTAATTTGTAGCGCCAACCAATGCAAAACATGTAGCGGTTGCGTACGGATTTGTAGCGCCAACCAAACGGGTCCGATAACTCCGGAATCGTGTGGATCAAACAGCGATTCCTTCGTTCTTCCTTGTAACTCCCCAGGCAGGATGGTCCAAAATCGGCACCTTATCGCTCCATAGGCAAAGATAAAATCCACAGTGGAGCTTGCAAGGCTCGGATCTGTCATAATCATGATTATACCCCAAGTACTACGACCCGCCTCCCTTGGACAAACTCCGTCCCTCGCCATGGGATTAGGGCGATGGAGCCGGAAGAGTGGAATAGCGGCCGAGCTGCCTTCCCATCCCCGACGTATCCATTCCGATCGTGAGCTCGACACACCAAGTTGACTCAGCGGTAAGTAAATACAAGTATAGGCAACAACCAGTGCATTGAGTATTATTGATTCAGGGAAGCGATTCAGGAAAATTTTTGAAAAGCGCGAGTGGCAATTATGGCGTTGGTGGAGTACTTGGATGAAGATGATCATCGGAAGGATAAACAATCTTCGATATCTTGAAAGATTAGGTGGAATATAAGTCCCGTTATAGATTCAAAATCGCAAGGCGAGGAAGTCGCTCCGCGATCGGGTATTAATCGATCAAATTGATCTGATAAGTCAAGGGTTTTTGGGAAAGTAAAATACTTTAAGTAAATCTCCAAGTCAGAGGGTCCAGGGCTATTTTAGTAAAAGAGGAAATAATTTGAGTTAGGTCCTTTATAAAAGAAGAATTGCATTTAGCCCCGTTTTGTAAAAACCAACACTTTTGGGGTTAAAAATTGAATAAATAAATATCCCGACCTTGAAAAATTAAGAGGTCAGTTCCTAAATTCTCCAAATTGTCCAGAGATTCAGGTTTTTAAAATTTTGAGGTCGATATTTTGTAAAATTCGCACATTGGCCCCAAATTTGTAAAAATTGCCAATTCGGACCTTAAGATTAAAATAATCGGAACTCACAAACCGGAAGGGATTTTAATGTGATTCCAGTTGGAAAATGTCACTAAGGTTAGTAGGATATTGGGACTAAAGCAGTTTTTCAAAGAAATATGTGTAGGTCCTTTAACTTTTGAAAATATCATTTTTGTCCCATTTTGAAATAATTGCCTTTAAGGCTTTTAGGGGTCCAATTTTATGAAATTTGAACCTTGGGTCCAAAATATAATTAAGTTGTAGTTAAGCTAGTATTTCCAGGTGCATGGACTGCATAAGTCCTGGAAATTTTATTTGGGTCCTCAAGTTTAGTATTTTACACATTAGTCCCTCAATTTTAGTAAAATTGTTTTCCAAGCCCTACACACTTGGATTTTGGAATACTTTTAAAATATGTAATTCCCAGTACCTTAAGAGTAAAAATTTCAAATTTTAAAGTTTAGGTCTGGTGCAGTTTTAAAAATTGCAAACTAGCCCTTAAACTTTCAAAATTTTACAATCTAGTCCTTGGGCTTTTAAAGGTTGATTTTATTTATCTTAAAACTCTTAAAACTTTATTAAAATGTCCAAAAGTCATTTTTGAACCTGAGTACAGTTCCAAAATTCGAAATTTGCAGAGGGGTCCTTTAACTTTCATTTTCTTACAATTTAGTCCACCAACTTTCCATTTTTACATTTTTAAGTCCAAAATTGAAATTTAATCAATTATGCTCGACTTTTACAGGTTATAAGGCATCCAAAACATAGATTTTAAAGATCATACACATGCATGTCCAATACATACAAGAATTCATCAATTAAAACATTAAATTGCACATGCATGCACCTAAAATTGAATAAATAGTAATTTTGAGCAACTCTTGAGAATTTTCATGACTTGATACATAAAATTGACATGCAATACATAGATTATATATATCTCAAGGCTCATGATTAAATTTTCCACATGCATTTTAATAAAAACACCTAATAGTTGGAAAATATTTTTCCACCCACCTTAAAATTGGAAATTGTGAAATAAAATGGATAATTTCACAATTTTTGGATGAGGCTTCTTAGGTCAGCCCCTAATTCAAAAAACTATCAAAAATTTGAAGTTAGAAAAATGAGAGAAAAATTAAGGAGAAAAAGAAGGAAATAAGGAAATGAGAAGGACTACACTTTACCTTGTGTAGTAGGTGTTTGGAGACTAGTTGAAGCTTAAAATTTGGAAATTTTTGCTCAACTCCAAAATCACCTAAGGTCAGCCCCTATTTCTCAAAAATGAAAAAGGGGTGTTAAAATTTGAAAAAAAAAAAAAAAGAAAGAGTAGGAAAGAATGGGTCTAGTACTCAATTCTTACCTTGTAGTCCAAATTGCTCTATTAGTTGTTCTACAAATTTGAAGTCCTTCTTCAAAAATGTTGTCAAGCTCTAATCTTCAAGGCCTTCTAAATGTACCTCCAAACCAAATTCAAACTGAAGTTAAGAAGGTGGAAGAGATGAACTATGTGATATCAAAAATGGATTGAATATAAAATTTCTTACCTTGTAGTATGGTTTGGTTCGATTTTTGTGAAGAATAAGGAGAGAATTCTTGAAAAATTTTCTAAGTATGGAAGAAGAAAGTAAGAAGAAGAGTAGAGAGAAGTTGGGAGTTTTTAGAGAGAATGAGGAGAAAGGCTTTGAGTGTTAGAATGTGTTGAAGAGAAATGAAATGAAATTTGGCACAAAATTGGCCATTTTGGCCGTCCACCTAGTGAGGGAGGGGGAGAGGAATTTTTCAAATTGTGTCTTGCATTTTGCCTCATGCATGGGAGACAATTTGAGGGTCAAAGGTATGGGCAAGACTTGGTTTGAATGGAATGTTGGAAGACTTCCAACATGTTGGCAAAAATAATATTAAAGAAGTAATGTGAGAGATGATGTGTATAATGTTTGAATTAATGGTATAATTATACACAAGATGTCTAATATAAGGTGTAGATGTACAAGAGTTGGATGATATTTTTACTCCAAAAATATCCACCGTGGCCGTCCACTATAATGGCATTATGGTAATTCCATATTTTTTTTTTTGTCCCAAATTTGATGATAATAGATGAAATATATCAATCTCCAAAATAATTAGTGATTTCCTTGATCACTTATAAGTCTCATGATCACTTAATCTAAATCAAAATCTTAATTCTATAAGGTAAAAGTCTCTAAAATAAATAGTCTCTTAAAATTCTAAGGTGACTAATAAATACAAAAATAGTAATAATGATCAATCAAGTGATCATAATTGCAAAATAGAATTAATGATGATCATGATCACAAGTAATTAAATAAAATGAAATAAAGTACAAAATATATGTATTATTAAAAATTACCCGTCAAAATAACGCGGTAAAATAGTCGATTAAAAGTATAAAAGACAATAAGGATCAATTAATAGCTCGGAAAAATCGGGCTTCACATCCTCCCTTTTAAAAAGAATTTGGTCCCCAAATTCTCTTGAAATAGTTCGGATATTGATTCCTCATGTCTTCTTCCATCTCCCACGCTATGCCTTCATCTCGGTTGTGGTTCTCACACCACTTTAACCATCGGGATTTCTCTTACGCAACCTGTCGTACTCTGCGATCAATGATCCAGATCGCCTCCTGTAGGATAGATTTTCCATTAGAGGAGAAGTATCTCGAGTGATGATATGCTCGGGATCCGGTTGATACTTCTTCGCCTTGACACGTGGAATACATCGTGCATTCCCGCATATGGTGCCGTGACTCGAGTAGGTAGGCTAACTTCCCGATCCTCTCAGAAAATCTTGTAAGGTCCAACATATCTTGACTCAACTTACCTCCTTTCTTCGGATTGATCAATCCTTTCCGTGGTGAGAGTCCGAGAAATACTTCATCTCGACTTCAAATTCCAAATCCTTTCTTCTCTTGTCCGCGTAACTCTTTTGGCGCTCCGAGTCGTGCGAATCCGTTCCTTGATCGCCTTGACCTTCTCCATGGCTTCCCGAACTAAGTCGACCTTTGGAATCGAGGGCGACTTTCGTTTCTCTTTGAGTCCATTGGTCATCAATCTCCCAAAGTAGTGGGATCTACATTTTCGCCCATATAATGCCTCGTAGGTGCCATCCCAATCGTGGCATGATAACTGTTATTGTAGGCGAACTCGGCTAATGGTAAGTGTGAATCCCAACTTCCTTGAAAATCCAATGTGCAAGCTCGCAAAGATATCTTCAAGGGTTTGAATTGTTCGCGCTCAGATCGTCCATCGGTTTGTGGATGTGTCTTTGTCTTTAAACTTAGCGAGGTACCCAATTCCTCGTGCAAGCACTTCCAAAATCTGGAGATAAACCTCGTGTCTCTGTCGATACTATGTCGACCGGTACTCCATGCAATCGAATGATTTCTGATATAAATCAATGCAAGTTTCTCGCAAGCTATCGCTTTTCTTGATGGGTAAAAAGTGTGCGATTTCATGAGTCGGTCTACAACTACCCAAATAGCATCATGGCCTCTCTCTGGTCCTTGGTAGATCCGTCACGAAGTCCATTGTTATGTGTTCCCATTTCCACTGAATTCTCAATGGTTGTAGTACACTTAGATGGTCGTTGGTGTTCTGCTTTCACTCGCTGACAAGTTAAACATCTCGCAACGAATTCTGCTACCTGGTTCTTCATGTTTACCCACCAATAACTCTGTCTCAAATCCTTATACATCTTGTTTCCTCCAGGATGTATAGTGTATTTCGAGCGGTGTGCCTCTCTGCTAGGATTCTATTCCTAACTGCTCTGTCATTCGTCATTGGTACACACACACTCGATTTCGAATCGATAACCCCATCTTCGTATACCGAGAATTCTGATCTTTTTCCTTTAAGTATCTTCTCCTTCAGTTTTTGAAGATGTGTATCTTTCTCTTGTGCTTCTTTGATCTCTTTCAGTAGATCGGGTTTAACTCAAATGTTGGCACATGAAATGAGTATTGGTTCTCGCCGATTCCAATTGCTCACTCTTCTAATGATTCCCACTCTCGAATCATAAGTCCGCTAAGCTTGCCTTTTTTGCTTAGAGCGTCTGGCGCTCTGACGTTAGCTTTCCCGGATGGTATTGAATATCAAAGTGATAGTTCTCAATCAACTCCATCCACCTCCGTTGCCTCAGATTGAGATCTTTCTGGGAGAATAGGTACTTCATGCTCTTATGGTCCGTGAAAACCGTGAATGTTGCTCCGTAGAGATAGTGTCTCCATTTCTTCAACGCGAACACTATTGCTGCCAATTCCAAGTAATGCGTTGGATAATTGACCTCATACGCTTGAGCGCGATGCATAAGCAATAACTTTTCCTTCCTCGCATGAGCACCTTTGCTCCTAGTCCTTCTTTTGATGCATCACCAGAGACGACAAAGTTTTCTCGCTCCCTTTGGAAGGGCTAAGACTCGAGTCGTAGTAAGTCGTTTCTTCACTCTTGAAACTCGCCTCGCACTTGTCATTCCACTCAAACTTGACTTGCTTCTCGGGTTAGTCGAGTGAGTGGTCCTGGCTATCTTGGAAAAATCCTAGATAAATCTTCGATAATATCCAAATAGTCCTAGGAAACTCCTAATTTCGCTCTGCACTCGGGTTGTTTCCATTCAACCACCGTGCTGTACCTTCAAGGATCTACGGCAATCCCGGTGCGGATACTATGTGTCCTAAGAAGGCGACTTCACTAAGCCAAAATTCGCACTTGCCGAATTTGGCATACAAACCTTATGCTCGTAGTGTCTCTAAAACGATTTTTAGATGACGTTCGTGCTCTTCTCTAGACTTAGAGTATACGAGTATGTCATCAATGAATATTACTACGAATTGATCTAAATAAGGTTGAAAATCTCGATGCATTAGATCCATAAATGCTCTTTTTTGGTGCATTCGTCATCCGAAAGGCATCACTACAAACTCGTAGTGTCCATATCGGGTTTGAAATGCGCTTTGGAAATGTCTTCTTCGGATCTTCGATTGGTAATATCCTTGTTGTAAATCAAACTTGAGTACACCGTCGCTCCTTGAAGTTGATCAAATAGTTCGCCTATCCTCGGGAGGGGATATTTGTTCTTGATGGTCACGCTATTAAGACCACGATAATCTATACACACGTCTTAATGTGCCATCCTTCTTTTTGACGAACAAAGACAGTGCTCCTGCGAGACGCACTTTCCGGTCGGATAAATCCCACATCCATCGGTTTTTACGCAGAATTGCGTTTTCAACTCTTGTAACTCAAGAGGAGCCATTTTATACGGTGTTCGCAATCGGGCGCCCTTGGCAACACCTCGATGGTGAACTCGATTTCCCTATCCTGAGGGACAAGGTGAGTTCTTGTGAAATACATCCGTATATTCCGACACTACAGTACTTGGTTGATTTGTGTCTCAACCTTGGGTTTGTTAATTACAAACGCCAAGTACCCTTGAGCCCCTCTAGTGATCGCCCCTCGCTTTCATTGCCGAAATGATTGGGGCAATCTTAACTCGTGCCCTTCCCGAAATTTCCACTTCGGGTTTTCCGGTTCACATAGCTTAATGGACTTGTTATGGCGCACCATTTGTGCATGGTGTGCGATAAACTACCATCCCCAATATCACGTCGTATTCGGATATAGGTAATAAGATCAAATCGGCAGAAAGTTTATCTCAAAGAATCTTAACTTCGCATGCATTATAGATAATATATGTTATCCGACTTGCACCCATAGGAGTTGACACTTCTAAACATATAGGCATATGTTCCATGCATGCATGCGGTTTGTGTACAAAATGCGGTGCAACAAATGAATGCGTTGATCCAGGGTCGAACAATATTTTAGCGTAGTGGTTGGATACTAGAAGTGTACCTTCCACCACATCCGCTTCCTCCCGAGCCTCCCCGTCCGGCTAGTGCAAATGCTCGAGCAGCATCCTTGCCCGATTTCCCTGGCCATTTCATGGTTTTACGTGGGTCGCGTCTGCTTGGTTCGGTCATTGTACTTGGCAATCTTGCAGCACCGGTGTCTTGATTACCACAACAAGCAAACACCTTCCTTGTTTATGCCAATAGTCGTTGGCGGTATGTCCCGCTTTACGCAATATGCACACAATTGACCCGGTTTTCCTTGTACTAGTCTCTTTCCTTTATTTGTTTTGTTAACTGGTCCCTTCAAACTTAGCAAAGGCTAGATGGTTGTCCCACAAATGTCCTCTTAAGATCGTTTCGATGGCCTATTCTCACTGAATCTGTCCCAATACTGGTTCATCCCGACTCAATGCGGAGAGTTGCCTTTACCGCGTCAATAGGTTGTCGATTCAACAATCGAACTTTATTCTCAAGTTCCAGCTTCAATCCTCGAGTGAACTTGTAAAGCTTATTCTCAAAAAAAAAAAAAACTTGTAAAGCTTATCCTCTTCTCTTCGATTGTCCTCATAGCATACTTGGAAAATCGGTGAAATTCGAACTCGTCGAGCTACATCGGTTCTCTTGCCTCAATCTATGGAATTCATCTCGGCGCTTCTTTTCACAACCTCGTGGAATGTACTTCATTAAACTCAGCCAAGAAATTTCCCCATGTTCGACTACCCGGTCCTGTTCCCATCTCGCTTTTAATCGCCCTCCACTGGCCTCTAGCAGAAATGTTATTCCGCATTTAAATACGGCGAGTGTGACTCTCTTGCGCTCGTCGGATTATTGAAGAGCATTGAAGAAATTCTCCAACTTCTCTACCCATTCTCCTGCTTTCAAATCGTCCGGCTCTCCCAAGAAGGCTGGTGGGTCGAATCGCAGAAATCGCTCCAACGTGCGATCGTTCGCCTCTCTGGCGGGTTCAGGAGCACGGGGTTGAGGCTCTGCCTGTTGCTTCATGAAAACCAGTATTTGTTGTAGGGCCTCTGCGGTCAAATTGTCTTCTGCAGCAGGTGGAGGAGACGGTGGTAATTCAGGGGAGGGTACCCGGTCCCTGGGTACGTCGTCATCCCCTCGGGGAATGCGGTGAGGTCTCCCACGTCCTCGATGTTCGGCCATTCTGATCAAACAAAACTAAGGCGGATCAATCAAAGGCAAAGGAAAGATAAGGAGGGAATAAAGAAAGAATGAATAAAGGAAGTCAGTCAAGAATCAACAAAGTCAAGACAAGTATGACTATGGAACCTTAAAATATGCGTTCTAACTTAGTTCAAACATCAATAAGGCGGTTCTATGTCAATTTGAAATCGATTTCACACTTAATTGGTCAAGTCGCGGTACTACCCAAAACACAGATCGGGTCCTATCTGGGTCGCCTCGGTGTAAGTTTCCATCTTACTAGCCGAGCTCGATACCACTTCTAATCGTCACGCCCCAAACGGGACGCGACGAACGATCCACAACTTAAATACAATAACCAAACAGTTCAGACAAATATCAACGAGAACCCAATGAAACAGAGTCTAAATAGCAGCGGAAAATAAAATAACAAGTACAATTACAACTTACGATCTACAATCCATAATCCATATTACATCCCGAAAATCAACAAAATATAGCAACTTAAAGTCAAAGGGTCCTACGCCTTCTTCATAAAACTAGAATGGAAAGAAATACAAAAGTCCGACAACAACATAAGAAAAGAGTCCAATCAACAACAAGAAGTAGTAAATCCAACACGCAGAGTACAAGGTCTCAATCCAGGGCTTCCCCGCATCTTCAACGAAATCCTCATCTAAGGTTAGAAAATATGTGGGGATGAGACAAAAATCTCGATGGATGGGGTGATCGTGTGCAAGTGTGGCGCAATATAGTTAATGTGAGAAAACAGCTTATATGAAAACGCGTGAGTATGATGCATGAATTCACACACAAATTCAGCGTCGTGATAAATATATTTAAGTAATATACTTATACAATTTGAGAAAACAATTCATGGTCACACAGCACTATGTGATTCATCAAGACAGATAGATTGCGTGCGGAAATGTAATGCCAATCCCATGCAAGGCAAATAATGGTTGCGTGCGGATTTGTAGCGCCAACCAACGCAAAACAAGTAAAATGCGGTTGCGTCACGGTTTGTAGCGCCAACCAAACGGGTCCGATAACTCCGAATCGTGTGGATCGGACATCAATTCCTTCGTTCTTCCTTGTAACTCCCGGGCAGGGATGGTCCAAGACCGTCACCTTATCGCTCCATAGGCAAAGACAAAATCCACATGGATCTTGCAAGGCTCGGATCCGTCATAATCGTGGATTATACCTCAAGTACTACGACCCGCTTCCCTCGACAAACTCCGTCCCTCGATTTGCGGGATTAGGGCGATGGGGCCAGAAAGAGTGGAATAGCGGCCGAGCTGCCTTCCCATCCCCCGACGTATCCATTCCGATCGTGAGCTCGACACACCAAGTTGACTCAGCAGAAAGTAAATACAAGTACAGCAACAACAACAATGAGTATTATTGATTCAGGGAAGCAGTTCAGGAAAATTTTTGAAAAGCGCGAGTGGCAATTATGGCGTTGGTGGAGTACTTGGATGAAGATGATCATCGGAAGGATAAGCAATCTTCGATATCTTGAAAGATTAGGTGGAACATAAGTCCCATTATAGATTCAAAATCGCAAGGCGAGGAAGTCGCTCCGCGATCGGATATTAATCGGTCAAATTGATCTGATAAGTCAAGGGTTTTTGGGAAAGTAAAATACTTTAAGTAAATCTCCAAGTCAGAGGGTCCAGGGCTATTTTAGTAAAAGAGGAAATAATTTGAGTTAGGTCCTTTATAAAAGAAGAATTGCATTTAGCCCCGTTTTGTAAAAACCAACACTTTTGGGGTTAAAAATTGAATAAATAAATATCCCGACCTTGAAAAATTAAGAGGTCAGTTTCTAAATTCTCCAAATTGTCCAGAGATTCAGGTTTTTAAAATTTTGAGGTCGAGATTTTGTAAAATTCTTACATTGGCCCCGAATTTGTAAAAATTGCCAATTCGGACCTTAAGATTAAAATAATCGGAACTCACAAACCGGAAGGGATTTTAATGTGATTCCAGTTGGAAAATGTCACTAAGGTTAGTAGGATATTGGGACAAAAGCATTTTTTAAAAGAAATATGTGTAGGTCCTTTAACGTTTGAAAATATCATTTTTGTCCCATTTTGAAATAATTGCCTTTAAGGCTTTTAGGGGTCCAATTGTTATGAAATTTGAACCTTGGGTCCAAAATATAATTATGTTATAGTTAAGTTAGTATTTCCAGGTGCATGGACTGCATAAGTCCTGGAAATTTCATTTGGGTCCTCAAGTTTAGTATTTTACACATTAGTCCCTCAATTTTAGTAAAATTGTTTTCCAAGCCCTAAACACTTGGATTTTGGAATACTTTTAAAATATGTAATTCCCAGTACCTTAAAAGTAAAAATTTCAAATTTTAAAGTTTAGGTCTGGTGCAGTTTTAAAAATTGCAAACTAGCCCTTAAACTTTCAAAATTTTACAATCTAGTCCTTGGGCTTTTAAAGGTTGATTTTATTTATCTTAAAACTCTTAAAACTTTATTAAAATGTCCAAAAGTCATTTTTGAACCTGAGTACAGTTCCAAAATTCGAAATTTGCAGAGGGGTCCTTTAACTTTCATTTTCTTACAATTTAGTCCACCAACTTTCCATTTTTACATTTTTAAGTCCAAAATTGAAATTTAATCAATTATGCTCGACTTTTACAGGTTATAAGGCATCCAAAACATAGATTTTAAAGATCATACACATGCATGTCCAATACATACAAGAATTCATCAATTAAAACATTAAATTGCACATGCATGCACCTAAAATTGAATAAATAGTAATTTTGAGCAACTCTTGAGAATTTTCATGACTTGATACATAAAATTGACATGCAATACATAGATTATATATATCTCAAGGCTCATGATCAAATTTTCCACATGCATTTTAATAAAAACACCTAATAGTTGGAAAATATTTTTCCACCCACCTTAAAATTGGAAATTGTGAAATAAAAGGGATAATTTCACAATTTTTGGATGAGGCTTCTTAGGTCAGCCCCTAATTCAAAAAACTTTCAAAAATTTGAAGTTAGAAAAATGAGAGAAAAATTAAGGAGAAAAAGAAGGAAATAAGGAAATGAGAAGGACTACACTTTACCTTGTGTAGTAGGTGTTTGGAGACTAGTTGAAGCTTAAAATTTGGAAATTTTGGCTCAACTCCAAAATCACTTAAGGTCAGCCCCTATTTCTCAAAAATGAAAAAGGGGTGTTAAAATTTGAAAAAAAAAAAAGAAAGAGTAGGAAAGAAGGGGTCTAGTACTCAATTCTTACCTTGTAGTCCAAATTGCTCTATTAGTTGTTCTTCAAGTTTGAAGTCCTTCTTCAAAAATGTTGTCAAGCTCTAATCTTCAAGGCCTTCTAAATGTACCTCCAAACCAAATTCAAACTTAAGTTAAGAAGGTGGAAGAGATGAACTATGTGATATCAAAAATGGATTGAAGATAAAATTTCTTACCTTCTGGTATGGTTTGGTTCGATTTTTGTGAAGAATAAGGAGAGAATTCTTGAAAATTTTTCTAAGTATGGAAGAAGAAAGTAAGAAGAAGAGTAGAGAGAAGTTGGGAGTTTTTAGAGAGAATGAGGAGAAAGGCTTTGAGTGTTAGAATGTGTTGAAGAGAAATGAAATGAAATTTGGCACAAAATTGGCCATTTTGGCCGTTCACCTAGTGAGGGAGGGGGAGAGGAATTTTTCAAATTGTGTCTTGCATTTTGCCTCATGCATGGGAGACAATTTGAGGGTCAAAGGTATGGGCAAGACTTGGTTTGAATGGAATGTTGGAAGACTTGCAACATGTTGACAAAAATAATATTAAAGAAGTATTGTGAGAGATGATGTGTATAATGTTTGAATTAATGGTATAATTATACACAAGATGACTAATATAAGGTGTAGGTGTACAAGAGTTGGATGATATTTTTACTCCAAAAATATCCACCGTGGCCGTCCACTATAATGGCATTATGGTAATTCCATATATTTTTTTTTGTCCCAAATTTGATGATAATAGATGAAATATATCAATCTCCAAAATAATTAGTGATTTCCTTGATCGCTTATAAGTCTCATGATCACTTAATCTAAATCAAAATCTTAATTCTATAAGGTAAAAGTCTCTAAAATAAATAATCTCTTAAAATTCTAAGGTGACTAATAAATACAAAAATAGTAATAATGATCAATCAAGTGATCATAATTGCAAAATAGAATTAATGATGATCATGATCACAAGTAATTAAATAAAATGAAATAAAGTACAAAATATATGTATTATTAAAAATTACCCGTCAAAATAACGCGGTAAAATAGTCGATTAAAATTATAAAAGACAATAAGGATCAATTAATAGCTCGGAAAAATCGGGGCTTCACAATACTCGCACAAAAAAGGCGAAGGGTCGCCGGACTCCCAGATGACGAGGATTTGGTGGCAGAGGAGATGGAATACCTAGGCAACGAAGGGGTAGCCGGACAGGAATATCAACAAAGGGGGGAGGACATACCTGAGAGTTCTCACAGGGGAGAGGAGCGAGGGGGTTATGACTTCAGTAATAGATTATTAGCCCTCGAGGAGCGAGTCCAGGTGCACCATGATGAATTCCGAGCTTTCAGAATAGAGCAGTAGCACTGGAACTTGGCAGCCAACCAGCAGCAAGAGGAGCTCCTCGAGATGATGCGACAAATGACCCATGGCACATCTCTTAGGGCCACTATCCACCAGTACCCCCGCAGTGAGCCAGGTTGAATCCACACTTTTCTCTATTGAAATTCTATATTTCCTTGTATGCGATATAATTCCATTCAAGTTTGGGGAGGAGAGATAGTTCATTTTGATATGAAGGGTGTGGAGAGAAAAAAATTTGCATTTCATATAGTTGTATGTAGAGCATTTAGGTTGCATTGCATTAGACGCACGTTTACAGTTTTAGCACGTTTACTACTTTAGTATGTATTAGGGAGCGAGTAAAATGGTTTTGGTTGTGTGCGTTGCGACTTGGGGGATAATTTGAAAAATTTTGTGCTGTTTTAATTGGGTGTTGAGTGCGAAGTGATCAAGCTGAGAATGGATGATATAGAGCATGTGAATATTGAAAACATGGATGTTATGCTTTGATTTACGAATTTCCAAGCCTGTGAGCTTTTGAGCCTTTACTGCTTTCATTATATGTAGACTTGTTTGTTGTTTTGAGTGTATCGTTCATGATGTTAGAACTCTAGAACTTGCCTTGGTATCTCTCAAGTTAAAGCCATATGTTGTATGCGATTTGTGAAAATGATTTAAGGCCATTTTTGTTAAAGCCTTTCAATCCTTTGGCCTACCAAATGATATTGAACTCCCTAGTTAGCCAATTTGAGTCCATTGCCTTATTTTTTGATAGCCACATCTTCAACCTTAACTTGATATATTTGTTGCCCTAAACTTGAGCTTATAGCATTGAGTAGGTGGGTTTAATAAGGTTGAGCCGGATGAGATCATCAATATAGAGAATTGGGTGAAAGTTGGTTTATGGGAATGAAAGAGAAGAAAATGAGGAAAAGAATGATGAATACTCACGAAAGAGTCGAAAAAAAAAAGAAAAATCGACTTTATGATTGGGTTTGATATGAATAAACTTGTAGGCTGGGGTTGTAATGAAGTGAAAAAAAAAGTTGAGTTTTATCAAAGAAGAGAAAAAAAGGGGATATGAGGAATTGATGAAAACAAGGGGTGGTTTGAGAAGCATAGTGGTTTGATATGAGGATTGATAAGACGAATGAAAAAAATATGCTTACCAATCTATATGCTCGAGTTTGAGTCACTTTATCTATATTTCTCTACTCTAACCAAAGAGCCTTCATTACAACCAAATGACAAAGTCCTTTTTGATTCATGAATTGCACACACTTTAGTGGCAGAGATTTGAGACAATTTGCAAGTTTATGGTAGTTCTTCATCACGATATGATTTTGACTCAAACACGTCCCCTTATACACTTGAGAGGAGAGCATACACTTGATCAGTGAGAGTCATGATTCAAAGCATTTGTCATGGTTTTATTGAAACATGTTTTATGTTAGATATTTGAGTCTTGGTTGATTCATTGCTTGAAACCTATGGATAAGCAGCATGAGTTTTGTTGTGTTGTTCTTGATTATTGATTTTCATTCCTCGCACTTGTGTTTTGTCTTGTTTATAAAGCGTTGACCGGGACTATCAACAGTTTAAGTTTGGGGATTTGATTAGTGTGAGTTTTGCATATATTTTGGACATAATTGTGAATATAATAGGTTGATAAACATGCATTAACTTAGTAAAATGGGTCGTGTTCTCATAAAGTGGAAAAGATATTACGCTTTGCTCGTTTTGCAGGAAAATAACGATGTTTGTAGCACTATTGTGGCAAATTGGAGCATTGCAGTAAAGGACCGTCAAGAATCGAGCGAATACGCGAAGTTTGGAGCTGAACCGAGAAGAGATCAGACGAACCGTGCGAGATATGGCCATGCACGGGCAGCCTGTGCGCATAGACACAACCCGTGCATGTGTAAGACTGCAGGATTTGATGTTCGCATTGACACACGGGCTGGTCATGCATAAGCGCATGGCCCGTGCATCTGATCTAGAGAAGAATGAATATACGGCTTGACGCACGGGCTGGTCGTGCGTAAGCGCACGGCCCAAGCGTCTGTGCGAGTTTTGACAGTTTTAAATCATACCAACTTGGGTTTGGCCCAAAGGGATTATAAATAGAGAGGAGGTGGACCCAAACGGAAGACACTTAATTTTAACCTAGAAAGCAGAGAAAAGAGCATCCTTCTACTGGAGGAATCGAGAGGAAGATCAAGGTCGCATTCACACTTGAGGATTGAAGATTGATCGAGAGATCATCGATATTCCTGAGTTTTCTACTCCATTTTATTTTTTATTTCATCTAGTTGATATGGTTATGAACAATTTGTCTATGAATTCTTCGTTTCCCATGTCCCGCTAAACACTTTGTGATTCCGGGGTTTGGGATTGGGTTAATTGACTCTTGTTTGATGTATAATTTGAATTGAAGTTATTATTTCGAACCCTATTCGAGTACTTTGCTTTATTATTTGTTTTATCATATGGCCAATGGTTTAACATCGTTGATATATTGATTCATAATTTGAGAGATGAGTTTCAATACTAGGTATTGAGTGTTTGACATGAATATTTTGCATGATTGAGAAGTCTGTGAGTATTTGTGAGGATAACTGATCTTTTATATTTTTGGGAGTTGTTTATCTTATGTTGAGTACAGATGCTAGCATAGATAATTCAATCAATGTATTTATTGTATCTCGAGAGAGAGGATAAATTACTTTTGTGATCATCTTATAGAGAAGATAAATAATAACTTTGGTTTTGATTAATCGGATAATAAGAGGGAGATTAACTGAAACCATAACCCTGGAATCCATTCATCTACTTGATCTTTTCAATCATAACTCTTGCTTTGTTCTTTTTATGATAAAATATTGTCGTAGCTTTACAAAACAACAATCACCTTTCGATCGTCTAAATAAAAATAGTGTTATTACAATCTCAATAAGTACATCAATTTATTAGTCTATGTAGGATCGACCTTGCTTACCCTATCTATTAACTACGCCGTTCACTTACGGTGAAGCTAAAAAAAGGCGAACAGAGTTCATATCTTATAGTTTAAAACATTAATTGTTAATTTTTCTGATTATTTCAATGTTTCTTCCACAGACGATGATGTTTTAGGAGGGTTGATTATTTCAACTTTATTCTGATTTATCTTTATAATATATTTTTCTGGCACAGGGGATTAATACATTGCAACGTATCTTCTAATACTTGTCAATGTATCTGCTAATACATATTAATGTATTTGCTGATACATTCCTATTTGTTTTGTGTGGGTTCATATATTATGGTTAAAAACATTAATTTTTAATTGTTCAAGGACACGTATCTGGACCTAATACTTGCAACTTCTTGTAAAAAGCCCTCACCAAGTAGTCTGCATAATAAATTGCGAAATATATCATTGTCTGAACCTAACAAACCTTACTTCCTTATGCTAATACTTTTATGTTCAACACCTAATACCTTCCTTCCTGTTCAAAACTTTCGGTATGAATACTTTTTTTCTGTAAGTTAGATGTGTTCACATGAAAAAGCAGTTATACATCTGTGCACAAATACTAATACATTTACTTGTAATAATTTTTCTGTAAGTAAGATGTATTCACATGAAAAAATTAACAAAAGCAGTAATACATTTATTCACAAATACTAATACATTTACTTTTAATACTAATACTTTCAAGGTTCAATACTAATACATTTATTTGTACTACTAATACTTCGCCTAAAGCTAACAAAAGCAGTACATTAGTACTATTACATTTACATGTAACTATTATAAGTTGCGTACAATTCAAATTGTTTTTGATAAACAACCAACAAAAGTCCAACCACATGATCCCCATTCAACTAACAACCAATATCTTCTAAACTTGTACATCATAAACACATTATATTAACAAATATAGATCACTATAAAACACATAAAAATAACTTGAGGTTCAATAAAATCTTACATGAAAACTTATACATCATTAGACAATGTGAATTGTTATAGTTATGCTTTTAGATTAAAGTTTTCTTTTTAATAAATTTACACCATTTTTTTCAACACCAAGTATTCAAGACTTCACCCGACGCCAAGTATACTTGGCTTTTTAAGATTAACACTACTTTTTAAGGGATGAACCCCATTCATAGGGCCCCCACTGTCCTTGCCTAGAGTTTTGTGGAGGAGGTGAATCAGGGGATGTGCCACAACAAGTCAAGGTCCTAAGCTGCCATAGACTGGGTCACCATACAAGAAATCCTCCTTCACCTTGTTACCATGGGTTTTGGACCTCCACACTGCAGGTGCCAGCAAGTAGACAATACGTCATTCATGTTCTTTACCAGTTGAGTTATGCCCCGGGGGCAAGATTAACACTACTTTTTAATTCAATGGATGAACGTCATTTTAGCGTCCCCGTGACGCGAATTCTTATCGAATATTACTTTGATAAAACCTATACAACAACAAAAGAAATAATTCAATGAAGGACTAAATTTTCTGACTTTCTAAAAACATCATGAATGCAAATAAAAAAGAGAAAGAAGTTTCATATGTCTTTAACTGATACATATTTCCTGGCTTGTGGCATTAAATAATTTAGCCCTCAAATCCTTAAGAAATTGATCAAAATTTCTTTAAGTCGATCCATCTTTAGCCAATGCCTTGTGCACTACACTCCTGATTTTCTTGATTTCATTCCTCAAACCATTCAATAAATTTTCTCCACTCATCAACTCCTTAATCTTCTCTGCTACTTCCTACCTCGTAACAGATATCCCATCACATAGATTAATCCCAATTTCCAATCATCAACCACTAATTTTCTATTAGTAGGTTGATCAACCGAAAACGGGAAACATATCATCGGAACGCCACACCATATACTCTCCAGTATCGAATTCCACCCACAGTGTGTCAAAAATCCTCCGACAGCTAGAATTGTAATTACTACATTTTGGTTACACCACGAAACAAACAACCCTTTATCTCTCAAACTGTTCTTGAGCCTGTCAGGCAACACATCTGTATTTTCCCGAAGAACCCAAATAAAATTTTTTTCACAAAGGAGAAGCCCATAAGCTATTTCCTCTGCTAACTGCTTATTGCTCTGAGCAAGACTGCCAAACGAGACGTATAAAACCGAGCCGGGTGGCTTGGAGTTTAGTCATTCTGTACAATCTGTTTCGGACCATAGGCTTTTGGGAACAATGGTTGTGGTGAAATTAGTGGAAACGTTTATAGGGCCTATTGCATAAGTGGGCTGCTTTTAGTTTAGAGCATGTATTGTTTCGTGTTCAAGTTCATCGACCGTGTTAATTAATATGAAATCTGCAGATTTCACCTGCCCAAATGCCTTGGTTACAATCTGGTGGATAGTTGTTATTTCCACATCCTGAAGATAGGACATCAAGTCCTTTGATTTAATGGATTGAACCCCTGGTATAAAATCTATGATATCCCCCGGATTACCTGATTATCAATTAGCAAAAATTAGTTATATCCAATAGACTGATTGTACAAGTTCTCAAGTGGTATTGCTCATCATCATTTTTAAGGGTGTTGACCCGGGTTCAAACTTGATATCTTTCAGTTTCTTTGAAATTAATCCCCTCCCTCCAACCAGTACTCCCAACTTAATGAAAAATAGATTTAGAGTTAAGTGGATTTCAAATTCTTCTTATTTTATGTTATCCTGCATTTAACAATAAATCAAAGGTTCCCGACAACTTTGGTCAGATATGGCGGATGAAGAAGAACAAGACAAATTGAAAGACTTAAAGGCCAAGATAGGCGACTCATCAACTACTCCGATTGCCTTTCACTCATGTGATTCCTCAGAAACTATGAAGGCAATGGCAATGCGGCTCGTGGATCCTGGGCTGACATTCAACATGGTACATCAGACCATGTAGAGGATACTCGAGCACGTGCTAACAAAACTAATGATAATATAATTCGAAAATCCTCTAGAAATAGATGCCTTTCATTTAAATTGCGTTTTTAAGTTATTTTTGTTGTTTCTTTTCCTGAAATCTAACATTGTTTTCACTTTGCTACCTGATCGACTTGTGATCAGGACTTTTCCTTTTTTTTATATATTTCCATTTACCTATTAAAAAAACAATTCTTCTTATTTGAGTCAATTGAAAATTAAAACCATTCCCCCAAATCCTCTTCCCAAATCAAAATTCTCCAATCCAAATGGGATTTGTTATTATGGATTTGAAATCCTTAGATCAAAATCTATCAATCCAAATGAAGCCTTAAAGAAAAAATGTTAATATGTGTGAAAACTCCAAGGATAACTACAAAAATATCCAATTATCTTTCAAAATTACAAAAATACCCACCTGACAATATCCTCCTATTGAGGGTGCAATTTAAAAATCGAAACAGATATTAAGGGAATATTTGTAAATTTGAAAGATTGCTGAGTATTTTCACAATTAGGCTAAGGGATAATTACAAAAATTGCCGCTGAAGTTTAGCCCAATTACAAAAAATTCCAAGTATCTTTCAATTTACAAATACTCCCTTGAGGCCAGTTTGTGTTTACCTAACAAATACACCCCTTGTTGAGGCCTCTTGAGGGAGTACTTTTGTAAGCTAAAACAAATATCAGGGGTTATTTGTAATTTTAAAAGATAACTGGAGTTTTTTGTAATTAGGTTAAACCTTAAGGGTAATTTTGTAATTAACCCTTAAGACGAAATCTCAAAATATTTGTTTGCAACTAACCCAAAGAATGACTAATTCAGGAGGAATTTAGGACACATACCTCTGGATGGGAAATATCCCTTTTCTATCAGAAGATCCAAGTGATAGTCTATTGCAATACTAGAGCCGGTTCAGTCCAAAACGAAACATTCAACATGTTATATTTCTTAGCAATAGTTGTAGGTAGGCCATGAATAGAAAGTGTCAGCAACCAAGAAATGAACCAAATTAGACGCACCATCATCATCAGACTGCACGATTAGCTTTCCTACTAATTCATCCACACGAGATGGAAAATCGCGTAAAATAGTTTCCCAATACTCGTTGAAGTTGAGAATCCTGTCATAATCTGGTGGAAAACTATCGTAAATCGTCGTGTAACGTATGTCAAGATTCAATTTACGTGCTCCAGATAATAAATCGACCTCTTCAACACTGTGGTGGGCTTTGGACAACATGCGGTGAACGAATTCAGTGTGGAGAAAAGTGATTGTGCAGCCATTTGAAGCAAGCTTGAGTACCAGATTGATGAATGGGGTAATATGGCCTTGGAAGGAGAATGCAATCATGATAGCATGAAGCGTTTTTTCGGCCATTTGTTTCCCAATTTTTGTTGATTTCTGATGAGAGTAAATTAGAATATGGAAAAATGTTATAGTTATATGCTATAATGGAGCTAGTTTATATAGATGATAGTGATGCAGGGGTGTGTTTATCATAGGACCAACTCCAAGCCGGCATCTTTGAGAAGGTGATAATAAAAACATAAAGAAGAGACGAGGAGCGCCCGAATTTCATTTAAAGAATATTAAAACATAAGTACATAAGAAAACAAATACTAGGTTCTCAGTGCATTTCCTCCTTGGATTTGTGGAAATTTGAGAGCCTCAAAAAATGTTGAGAATTAGAAGTTGTCAGTGTTTGACCTTTACAAACATTAAAATGTGATTTTCTTCAAGCAAAGGCCGAGAAGTATTTTTTTTAGTGATTGCAAACACTCCCATTATATTTGTGAAATTCGATTTCACAATTTTCTTTTATCAATATTAAACTTTTTTATCAAAATAATAATTAAAAAAACACTACATCCTTATTAAACGTCGCAAAACTTATATCAATTACATTTTCTTACATCTTCTAAATATTTCATCGGACACATCTTCAACAAAACAATCAAAGTTTCTCTCCGAAGAACCAAGGGCGTACCCTTGTGACAGGGTAGGAAAGCCCCCCACAATGTTTTTTTAAAAACTCTATTATCTATATACATTTTATATTTAAATACTAATATTTGAAATTAAAACATTCAATTTTATTGGTTTAGCCCCCCAAAAATAATTAGCCCACCCAATATTAAAGGTCTAGCTCCGCCCCTGCGAAGAACCATCCTTAGTCAAGGCATTTTCCAATATTTTCCTCATTTCCCCAATCCCCAATTTCCTGCCTCAACTCATCCGACCTTTTCCCACTCATCAAAATCCCAATCTTCCCCGCAACTTCATCCCTTGTAATAAACTCTCCATCACAGAGATTCAATCCAACTCTCCAATCATCCACCACCAATTTTCTATTCGTAATCTGATCAGTAAACAAAGGATAACAAATATTCGGAACACCACACCATACGCTCTCCAAGCACCAAATTCCATCCACAGTGCGTCAAAAACCCTCGAATCGCCAGGTTCAACAACACCTGATTTTATGCGCACCATGGGATAATCCCTAGTCATATCCTCAAATCCTTCAGGAAGTCAAAATCCACAATCCCAGGCCGATTAACCCAAATAAAATTAACCTCACTAAGCAAAAGCCCACCCGCAATTTCGAAAATCACTTTTTTTATCAATCTTAGCAAGACTACCAAACGAAACATACAAAACAGAACCAGGGGGCTTTGAATTTAATCATTCATTGCAGTATGGATGAAATGTACAGCCTATCGACACCTCAGTTTTGACTCTTCAGCCTAAGCATCGATCTGAGGATGTTTATAAAAGGGATGTGGATAGTGTTTGTAACACAAATTTCTATTGTCTGCGATATAACAAACAAGAAAAATAGTACAAATTGAATTTATATGAATTAAAATATCAAAAGGGTTTTCAATCTCTATGTTAGGAATTTTATTGTTTAGATTTTGATGAATGCCATGTAAAACTTAGAATAGAAAGTTAGCACCCCAATTCTTGTTGTAAAATGCATTGTAATGAAAAGAGGCTGCCAAGCTGAAGACAGACAACTACGCCCTAACATGCAAGAAGACAATCAAGATGGAAGGAAGACTACTGTGAGACAAATGAGTATGGCAAAGAAGAGTAGACGGGAACACTATCAAGAAGCGGTGAGATGCGGTGAGTGGAGCATCAATCAAGTCAACTCAAGAAAAGCCAAGTCTCAAGTTGAAGTGACAAGAGTCATCCAATGATTGGAAGTCGACTCTAAGTCACCTGGGAAAGCAAGGAAATGCGGTCAAGTCGAGATAATCGTAAAAGAACCGTTGCCGAAATCAAGAGATTTACTTAAACAAGTAATATCTCCATACAACCTTTCTTGGAGTGCTCGGTCGGAAGCGTGCAAAAGGAATGAACCAATGGGAAGCACTACACCGTGTCGAACTCTAAAAAGGTGAAAAGAATAATTCATACGAGGAAACGGCAATTCCAAGAACTGCAAGCCAACGATCGCAAAGTGACTTTCAAAAATAAGCCTATCTCTTCAACGGGCAAATTTTTGAAAGTTCACTATAAAAGGCCGAGGAGTTAGTTTGAGAAAAGTGATGCATGAATGACACATACGTGAGATACACAAGCACATTAGAAAAATCAAACAATCTCAATCCTCAAGCTTACATTTCGAAGTACATCAATCCAACACTCACTGTGAAGGAAAGAGAACTTCAATCGGTTGAAGAGAAAACTCTTGAAGAAAAGGGGTCTACTTTCCAGAAGGATTGTAGAAAAGTTCAAGGTTGAACTAAGTCTTAAGCATTTGGAGGGCTTCGTGATCAAATCCAAAGAGCTTGAGCAAGTGAGCTGTAGTAGTGGCATCCGCCTTACTGTGAAGAAGCCGAGTTGTACGAGAAGCTTGGTGAGTGATCAAGGCGTCTCGGGACCGAGTCCCAAAGGATCAAGTTGGGCACATTGTGATCAAGACTTGTATCGGATACATTACCACTTTGTAAACCGATCATTACTTAGTGGATTCCTCCAGGAGTTGGAGAAGAGAGGAGTAGAAGAATTACCCCATCTTGAACCTCTATAAAAACTTTCTTGTGTCATTTACATTTCAAAGATTTAAATTCACGCACTTTTAATTGCTTATATCTCGATAAATTTGCTATCCATTTGATAATTTACAAGTACTAAATCAAGCTCTAATATCTTGCTTAATCAAACTTAAGGGTGTTAAGTCTTCCTCCACAAAATAAAACCACAAATTGAGTTAAATTGTAGCCAACAAATGAGTTACTCCATCAATGCTCAACAGTCATTGAAAGATTAACTCTCTTGAGTGACTAATTCGATCCGTCCATCAAGGACACAAATGTGTAGAATTAACTCTGTAGATTTAAAAGGACTAAATCGAAAATTTGGTAAGGTTTATTCAACCCCCTTCTAAACCTTACACTTACACCCCTTGGGACCTACAAGTGGTATCGGAGCGGTTGGTTCATTGAACCCTCCGCACCGGTTCTTGAACTAGATCTCCAAACTTTTCAAAGTCTCGCTTTAGTACTTAAACTTTCAAAACTCTTTTTATTAAAAGTCATTATCATGTAGGCAAATCTAACACGCATCCCTATGTTCACCATTGAAGAATTTGATGATTGGAAAATTCGTATGCGAGGCTCATCTATCGAAGATTACATGATGAGATGTGGATAGTGATAGAAGATGGGCCTCTACAAATATTAAAGTGAACACACGGTTTGTCACGAAGAGTTGCGGTGAAGGAGAAGAAGATGTTGCTCCCGGACCCATGGTTGAAAAACCAAGAACCGAGTGGACAAATGATGATGAAAAAAGATACAACCTGGATAATGTAGCCAAGGACATCCTCTACAAAACCTTGACAAAGCCATGTTCAACAAAGTCAAATCATGCAAAACGGCTAAAGAAATGGGACAAGTGACATTGATTTGTGAAGGCTCGTGAGCAAATCAAAGAAAACAAATTATCGATGAGGCTGTCGAAAGTTTGAAAATTTCAAAATGATCTCGGAGAGAATCTGGATCAAGCTGGGCGCTCGGTTTACGAAATCACAAATGAGCCGTCTACACTTGGAAAGGAATACACACGAAGGAAATGTGTATGAAGATCCTAAAAAGTCTTCCAAATGAATGGGAAATGAAGGTCATGGCACTCGAGACATTCCATGGACCTATCAAAGACATCCAACCATGAACTATTCTCGGACCTCAAAGCCTATGAGTTTGAGCCGAGAAGAAAAGACCAGGAAGAGACAATCGTACCCAAAACAAATGCTCTAATTGTCAAAGATGGGAAGAGAGTGAGGTCAAAGAGGCAATTGACCCGGAAGAAATAGCCACGATGGTTAAAAGATTTAACAAGTTCTTTAACAAGAACTACAAGAGAGGAAAGGGGAATCTTCCGAAAGACACTCGGCTCCTCCAAATCAAGGGATGATAGGCCAACCAAGAGAATGATCATCAACAAGTTGAGTATCAAAGGGCTGACAACTCAACAAAAGAGAAAGAGTGATCAAAAGGTGAATATCTATGTTGGACTTGTAGACAACCAGTCACTATGCCATTGATTTGCTCATATCCTAGTCAACAAGACAGAATGAAGAAGAAAGAAAGGTCTTGAGAGAAAGAAGACAAGAAAAGAAAAAGGCAATGATGGCTGCAGAGATCACGAGACAACCAAGTCAAGAGAGACAAACGTGATTGAGAGAAGCGGTGAAGTGACTACTCGAGTGACTCGAAGAAGAAGCCTTGATCCGCTTAATGGCCAAAGAACAAGATCAAGAAGATGAGGTACAATCTAATTCAACAAGCTCGGACACTAGTGATAGTGACTGTGACACACACACTTCATCACCTACTGATCTTTATGATTCATTAGGCAAAATGATGAAAGATTTTGAGCACATTAAATCCTCACACACACTATTGAATGAGGAAAACAGCCTACTTAAAAGTCAAAACTCAAAGCTGACTAAGGAGCTGAGTACTCTAAGTCAAATAGTTGTTGAAAATGAAAGTTTAAAGGCTGAAAATGCTAAATTAGTAGCAGAAATTGCTGCTATAGAAAAGAGGGAGAATGACCTCAAAAATGTTATTGCCTCATTCACTAAGGCATCTAAATCATTGGATGATCTTATTATGAGTCAAAGAGAATGTGGAGACAAGACAAAGCTTAGGATTTAATTCCTTTGTGCCATGTCAAACCTCAAGAGTAATTTTGGAAAAAGGATCTTCAAGTCATGAAGAGTCCGAAAAACCCAAAACTCTAAATGTTGCACACACATTCACTCCAAAGCACAATACTAAGCAAACTGGCCTTGGTTACAAAGGAAAAAAGGAAAACGACCGATTGAGTATCTTTGAAAGGATAAATGAGAAGAGATTCACCGAGTCCTCAAAAACTCCTAACAAAAATACTCGTAAAGAAGAAACGAGCTACCAAAAATTCGAAAAATCCATAAAAGAAATACATATGATGGGAATGGTAGAAAATATCCAAGCCAAGCTGATTGGAACAATGTGAACTATCGGATAGACTTATGGAATATAAGCCCAAGTGGCAAAGGCCTAGAACTCAACAAAGGCCATTCCAAAAGTATAAGAGATTTCATCAAAGACACACATGCACCTAGGCACTACACTCAAAAGCACCACAATTACCCAAGGAAGGCAATTGCTAAAACATATATGCAGCATACGAGACAAAAGAGACAATTTGTATGAACCTAGAATCCCCAAGCAATTTGCGAATTAATTATGATTATGGCACCGATAGATGGCAACCCCTTAGAGTCAAATCATTTGGCTATAGGTTGGTTGGATCATCTTACAATTCTAACCCCTCGGGACCCGGACAAGTATGGGTACCTAAAACTTAATTTCCTTGATTGCGGGTTCAAGGAACAGTGAGTGCCAAGGAACCTGGTACATGGATAGTGGTACATTCCGGACATATATGACAGAAATAAGAGAAATCTGTCAAAATTCAAGGAAGTCAAAGGAGCCAAAGTCATATTTGGGGGAATGAAGCTCCTGGTGAAATAAGAGGCATTGGATCCATCAAGAGGAATGGATTAGAAATCACAGATGTTGCATATGTTGAAGGACTCAACTTCAACCTCATCGAGTATCGATCGGCTACCGTGACAAGGGCTACAATGTTGGATTCAACATGGGTGTATGCCAAATCAAGGATATTGAATCAAATGAAGTTGTCTTTGCAAGAAGGAAATAGACAGAAAGAATATGTATGTAGTGGATTGGTCAACTCGCAACACCCAAAGACTCTACTAGCAAAGAGCACAAATTTGAATCAAGTTGGCTGGGCACAAAAAGTCGAGTCACCCTGAATTTCAAAACAATTAACAAGCTAGCAAGAAGTCATCTTGTAGAAGGACTTCCAGGACTCGATATACAAGAAGGAGAGTATATGTGATGCATGTCGGAAGGAAAACAAATCAAGTCGTCATTCAAAGAAAAGACATGCCCATCCTCAACAAGAATATTGCATCTACTTCATATGGATCTATTTGGCCCAGTGGAACCAGCCAGCATAAGTGGAAAGAAATACACCTTGGTGGTAGTAGATGACTACTCAAGATATACATGGACAATATTCATGTGCAAGAAGAAAGAAACCCTACAAAAACTACCACAACTGATGAAGAGAATTCAAAATGAGAAGAGTCAAACCATTATCAAAATAAGATCGGATAGAGGAACCGAGTTTGTCAATGGAATAATAACTTCGATATTGTATTGAGAATGGTATTGGTCATGAACTATCGGCGACAAGGACTCCACAAATAATGGAGTTGCGAGAAGAAGGAAAGAACCCTCAAAGAAGCGGCAAGGACCATGTTAGGCTGACGGGGTTACTAAAAGGATTTTGGGTGAAGCAATTAACACACTTGCTACACCCAAAACAGATGTATGATAAATAGACACCACAAAGACTCCTATGAGATCCGGATCGGAAGAAAACCAAATGTTGCATATTTGAGAATATTTGGATGTAAATGCTTCATCCACAACAATGGCAAAGACAACCTAAAGGCTTTTGATGCTAAAGGGCCGATGAAGGTATCTTCTTAGGATACTCACCGAAAGCAAAGCCTACGAATACTCAATAAAAGAACTATGGTTACTGAGAGGAATCCATTCATGTAGTATTCGATGAGCCAAATGTAAATGGAGAAGACATTGAAGAGTCACCGATAAGTTGAAACATCCAATCATACGAGAAGAGTCCCTACGCTGGCCGAAGGCGGGATTATTATCAACTCGAGAAGAAGATGAGATAGTGAATCTCAAAAGAAGCCGGAAAATTTGCGGCTAAGTGACCACGAAAGAGTCGACCACGAAAGAACACAACGCAAGTCGATCAATCCAGCTAACTTACTCCAACCTGATGTAAGATGGCCGAGAGACCATCCACGAGAACTTGTCATTGGAGATATGAGAAGGTGTCAAAACAAGATCCATAACTCAACAAGAAGCTATGTTCACATGCTTCATTTCGCAAATAGAGCCAAAAGATGTGTCACAAGCATTGGATGACACACATTGGATTCAAGCTATGCAAGAAGAGTCAATCGAGTTTGAGAGAAATAAAGTATGGGAACTAGTGCAAAGACCCATACATCAAAATGTTATTGGAACCAAATGGGTATTCGAAATAAGATGAACGAGGAAGGCTCTGTGGTAAGAAATAAAGCAAGACTAGTAGCCAAAGGATATTGCCAAGAAGAAGGATAGATTTTGATGAAACATTTGCCCCTCGTAGCAAGATTGGAAGCTATAAGGATGTTTCTTGCCCATGCACTCACAAGAATTTCATTGTATATCGAGATGGATGTAAAAAGTGCATTCCTAAACGGTTTATTAGAAGAAGAAGTATATGTTGAACAACCTCCGGGATTTGAGCGTAAGACTCTTGGAGACAAGGTATACAAACTCAAGAAAGCCTTGTATGGATTGAAACAGGCACCCCGAGCATGGTATGATACCCTGTCACAATTCTTAATCGAAAATGGATTCACAAAAGGAAAAGTAGATAGAACACTTTTCAGAATTCAAGACAAGAAGAGTATCTTGCTTGTTCAAATATATGTGGATGACATCATTTTTGGATCCACTAACAAAGAGTCATGTGAAAAATTCTCAAACCTCATGCAAAGCAAATTTGAAATGAGCATGATGGGAGAGTGACATTTTTCCTTGGACTTCAAGTGAAACAATGAAGGATGGAACCTTCATAAGTCAAACAAAATATACCGTAGATTTAATGAAGAAATTTGGTATGGAAGAAAAGTCTTCCGTAAAAATACCAATGAACACATCATCAAAATGGACATGGATGCGGAGATGGCAAGCCAGATCAAACAAGATACGAGCACTTATTGGATCATTGCTCTATCTCACAAAGAAGCGAGCCGGACATCACCTTTCTTTGTAGGTGTATGTGCAAGATTTCAATCTGCTCCAAAAGAGAGCCATATGACAAAACAAGAAGAGAATATTGAGATACTTGAAAGAAGCCAAGAAGTAGGCCTATGGTATCCAAAGGAAGGTGGATTCAAGCTAATTGGCTATTCGACTCGACTACGCTGGATGCAGAGTGGGCAGGAAGAAAGCACTTCAGGCACTGTCAAATGCTAGGAAACAGACTAATTTCCTGGTTTAGCAAGAAGCAAAACTCAATAGCCACCTCTACAAATTGAGGCGAATACATAGGCTGCGAGCAAAATTGTTGTGCCCAAGTCCTATGGATGAGACAACAAAATGAGAGACTATGAAGTTGAAGAAAAAGAAATTCCAATCATGTGTGATAACACAAGTGCCATTGCAATCACTCAAAATCCTCGTGGCTGCACTCAAGAACAAAACATATTGATGTCGATATCATTTCATAAGAGATCATGATGAAAAGAAGGACATTATCTTGGAATATATCTCAACGATAAACAACTAGCCGACATCTTCACAAAACCATTATGTGAGTCAAGATTTGAAGAACTCAAGCATGAGTTGGGGCTAATTGAGTGAGGTGACACTCGGACAAATCAAAGAAGAGTATTAGAACAGAAAAAAAGAAGTGAAAAAGAGCCGAAAACAAAAATCAACTCAAGAATCACCAGATCGGAAAGACACTACATAACCGGTGATAATAGCCGAGTCACCAAGAGAATCGAGGAGTAGAGTTAAATCGGCTAAGAGATAAGTCAATAACTTATGAGCAAAGTGACAAAAACGCAGATCGTTTAACTTAAGCGGGAATGTTTTAAGGAACACGTCGGATAATGATGATGTGTACGGACATAAAGCCGCACTAAGCTTATGATTGGATATAAATCTTTGCCGCATTAAATACGAGACGTAAAATGCTCAATAGGCGTCGCGAAATCCAAGCCGTTGATTTCGATCACAATTCAAAAACCGTCTGCACGTCCTTTCATAAACCATATTTAAACCATTTTCGTCCGTTTCTCTCTCACACTTCTAAAAAGCTGTTCATCTTTTTCTCTCAAAAGCAAAGGCAAACTACTCTCGAAACCCTACCAACATTCAAATCAATTTACGAGATTTTTCTTGATATAATCCGAGAAATGGCACCAACTTATGACTTTACCAAGCTAGGAAAGCAAATCCACACCGGTTCGACGGTGGATTTCGACGGAATGGTGAAGCAGGGGTCCGACGACACCCTGGTGAAGAAAATCGCGGAAAAGTTGGAAACGTCCGGACTAAAACCATTTCTAACGCTGGAATATCCTATGACCTATGTGGAGGAGGTCGCACAATTCTACGTGAATGCCGAGATTCACGACGAAGGAATCAAGTCATCTGCTCACGGGAAGCGGTGACTATTACGCCAAGGATTTGGTCAATATTGCTCACTACCCGAAGGAGCAAATCAAATTAAGGAAGTCGATGTAAACTTGGGCGACGCATGGAAAGAAATAGCCAAGTCCGACCTTGCCGATAAAATTATATACACAAAGAAACAAGAGATCACAAGGAGGATTATCACAAATTGTTGGACATAGTTGCCAAATGTATCGACATCAAATTTGGCGGCTTTGACCAACTATCAAAGGCAAAGCCGATTGTGATGGCTGCAATCATCGAAGAAAAGAAGATAAATTGGGCCGAGTTTATCTACAAAGCACTACTGCCGAACGCGTGGGGAACAAGTCCTTCAAAGAAGATGGCACATTTGGAGGATCCCTGGGATATGGCCTAGTGATTGGCCTACTCATTTGGAGGTGAAAGGAGTACCTCTTAGACATGGGAAGGCCTTCCATGTTAACAAGAGGATGTTGAGCTAACCTCTCTGGTGCTCGGAAGCGAGCTTATGCCAAGAGAGTCGACACTGCGGTGAGGGGAATCACCGACCAAGATACTGTTCTTCCTCTCCAAGAAGAAAAGCGCCCTGCGCAGCCAAGAAGAAGACTAACTTGCCCTGCAAAGAAAGAAAACCAAACATGCTCCTCGCCCAAAGAACAGTGTGTCACCCGCCCCGCAGGAGGGTCGAGAAGGACTCACAAATACCTTCTCCGATCATCAAAAGGAGGAGAATCGACAAGCCCAGACGCCGGCTCTCGAAAACAAACACCAAGACGCCCCGCCGCCCAAGACTCGAGAGGACACCGCCTCTGAACTGTAAATTCCCCTGGTACAAACCAGAGACGAAGAAGACTCGTCAAGCGATCCGAACAGGAGAAACCAGTGAGTCGATTACTCAAAGCTAGCACAAATACGGAGACTACTTGGAGAAGTAGAGTCTCCGGATGTAGTTGATGAAACAGACCAAGTCTCGCTGAAGGCGATCGCAGAGGCAACTCAAGACACACCGTAGCTCACACAGTGAAACACAAAAGAACCAGCCCAAGCGGATAGTGATGTAATGATCCTATCTCCACCTTACCCGCACATCCAAAATCGTCTGCGTGAGTGGAGAAAATGGAAGTTGAGCAAGTCAAGGAACAGT
Organism: Rehmannia glutinosa; assembly: GCA_016081115.2. NCBI lineage: Eukaryota > Viridiplantae > Streptophyta > Magnoliopsida > Lamiales > Orobanchaceae > Rehmannia > Rehmannia glutinosa. Next base: position 17,526,972 of record CM071926.1, on the reverse strand, counting down.
TCCAACGGCCGAGTTCATAGAAGAAGAAGAAGGAATCGCTAAATTTCCTTGGACTAACTCTCTGCTCCCAAAGACTTGATGAGGACAAGCTGCTTAGACATCCTGCAGATCTACAAGGACGAGGAGAGAGCAAAGCAAGGCTGAAGAAGCGAAGCACGTGAGAAGACAAGCATCCGCCCTATCTCCTGCACCACGTAACACTTCCATCCTCTTCTTGATGTCTTCTCGGACAAAGATGAGGATCCGAGAAAATGCCGCGCCACGTAAGAGTTACAAATGCAGCAAGCATTGCATGAATCAAGAATTCTTCACGAGCAAAGACTAACGGAGGGACCGGAGAGTCCTCCGAACACACCTGAAATCGATCCTATGGGAGTGGTTCAAGAAATAACTTGCCATGATATTCTTTGCTACCACTTCCCCTCACTCGGAAGAAATAAGGGAAGTGGAGATGAAATCGGGCTAGTGGGGACCCCGATCGAGCCAACCCCTATTGAAGGTGTGCTACCACCGCCCCAACGGCCGAACCATCAATTTCAACGCCCGGTCCGGGAGACGAGTGACCCCACTCCAAGTCACTCACCGGTGCGCCTGGCCGAGGGGAAACTCCCTCCACCGCAGCAAGGTCGGAGGATCTTTGCAGATGACTCCCACAAAAAGAAGCAAGGAGGCGAAGAAGAGAAATTACAATCACAAGAAGAACAAAGAAGTTGCCATCAACGGCTCGGGGCGATTGAGACTCGCCTCACCAGGTGCCAACGCTCACGAAGGCTAATGACTCTCGCGATGCGATCGAGGCAGGAAGAATGTACCGGGGAGTTAACACTGGGCGATGAAAGTGCAATCCATGGGGTTGAGACTCAATGGATGCCATCAGCTGTAGAAGACCCTAAGACACCGACACACTCACGAAAGGGAGGACTAGGCCTCGCAGCGAGAGAGACTGGCCGGAGAAATGAAGGCCACGGGGAGGTTGAGACTTCCCGGGGTAAAGAGGCTCAAGTAGAGAACATCCCTCCCGCAATCATCGACCCATCCGAGAAGGAGATCGCCGCACTTCATGATTCCCGGACAACCCCGATGTCACTTTTCCGGGGATCGGAAGACGAAGAAGAAGGCGAGTCATCCCCATGACAAATCCAAAAGATTCAAATTGCGGGTGTTCCAAGCACGAGTAAGTCGATCCCAAGACTACTCGTCAAACTTTTAACTTTGATGATGAGCCACCTCTAGAAATCTCATCATCGTCCGATGACTGGCGATAAGGCCGAGGACAAGTCAATCGAAAAGGAAAAATCAGTTTGAGACCAACGGTTGCATTAAGATACCGAGGCTCGACAAAGCGGGTCTATTTCACAACCAAACCAATTTGAACCCGTAAACCACCGCTCCGGCTCCTCAAGCTACAACTGGATCGATTCCCAAAAGAACTTCACGCGCGCCGCTCATCATCGAACGTATCCCGATCGGCGGTGATGAATCTTTTGTAGAATCTTTCCTTTCTCACTTTGGAGATACGAACTCCACGAAGAGTCGAAACGAGCAAGCACGTTATCACAGCACCAGCTCTGTTTTCACTCGGGCACCATTGTTCGGCCGATTTTGATTTCGACAACAGTATGGCCATCACCGCAAAGAAGAATCAAATTCGAAGTTAAGTGTTCAAGGCACTCTTTGCTTTGAAGTTGAAAAGATGGAGAGGCATCGCCTCTTTGGACATGCGCTGGACAACAGAGATGCCACCCTTACAGGTGACTTAAGAGGCATAACAAATTCGAATAAGGGAATGGTGGCAAATGCAAGAAGAATCAATGCGTGTGGAACAAAGTGAGATACTTGAACCTTGTTTAACAAGTCACTGGTGTGGAGAGCCGAGAATGTTGATGCGAAAAACGAAGGCGAGGAACACATTGAGCATATGCATGAAGCTTACACTGCCGAGATCAAGTCGCTGCGTGAGCGAAATGCAAATGATATACAACGTTTGGAAGAACACATGACAAGAAAATTCAGCCTTCTCATGGCCGAGATGAAGCGATTTGTGAGAATCCAACGCTACTAGATTCAATTTCGTCTTTGCATACAACGCAAAGACTTGAAGCAAAATTCAACCATCGAAGACTCGACTTCATGCTTGCCGAAGATGTTCCCTGGGTTCCTCTATCCTTTGATGATGCCAAAAAGGGGAAGAGGAATACCTTAAAGCGACAAAATCACGAAAAAGAAAAGAAAGGAGCAAATGAGAAGGAAATGAGAAGGAAAATCACCGAGGAAAATTTGAAATCAAGAAAGGAAAATCTGCTGAGGGGAAGGATCAAAAGATATGACCTTGATGATTGCACAAACCCCCAAAGGTCTGTCACACGGTGACATTATAAGCGACAAACTCCCCGTGACTCGCCACTCCAAGACTCTGCTTTGTATCTATGGGCCGAAAGAGAAAAGAAATTGAAGCGAGGGATGAAGGAAGTGGAAGGAAGAATGGATGCCAGGGTGATGAACATCTTGAAAGAACATGGAGGCATTCCGGTTGACAGAGACACGTATGCCATTTCGGATGTCGGAGACGAGCCAAGATCGATTGACGAATTCAAAACGCTCGAATCTCGAAGGATATTTTGCAAATATGTCCATGGCTCAAGCTTGGGACTTATCTTGGGAAAAGGGTCTCACATTGTGTGAAGAAGTCGACAGACAATGAGACTTCCGGCGATCCTCTGCTGTCACTCGCTAGTCAATCACCAAGAAGGAAGAAGACAAGATATCGCCCAGGTAGTAGAGGAAGAAGCGGCCGATGGAGGAAGAAGCTTGCACCTGGGCCTCCGCCCAAGAATATCGAATACGTAGATCCTGGAAAGAAAGGAGGGATCTCTTTGGTGGGCTTGACCAAGTGGCAAATTTGCGAGTGGCTAAAACTAACGCTGAGTATGTAAAGAGAATAGAAGAAAAGAAAACAAAAGACAAACTCGGCTATGGCGGGAGAGACAGAAAGACTAAGGAAAGATGAAGTTTGCCCGAGGAAGGCATATGAGAAGAAAAAGAAGGCGGTGACGACGAGAAAAAGAGAAGAAGAGAAGAAGATGCTTGATCAAGATGAAAGAAGGAGACAATGGAAGGAGATGAAGTGTTCTTTGTCAACCCTTCATGTATTTTATTATGTAAATACATACAATGTAAGTCTTCTCACGTAATAGAGTTATAAATTTTTTTTTGTGAAGACAGTTATATACTCGATACACCTTGTAAACAAATTGTTAAGTACAAGAATGATATGATCAATAAAAAGATTGATTATGCGCATACATTCTATGTCAATACACTATCTGTATGTATCTTTGTTATTTACATATTTGTATGATCTAAGTTTTGGCATCATCAAAAAGGGGGAAATTGTTAGGAATTTTATTGTTTAGATTTTGATGAATGCCATGTAAAACTTAGAATAGAAAGTTGGCACCCCAATTCTTGTTGTAAAATGCATTGTAATGAAAAGAGTGGCCAAGGTGAGTCAAGACAATACGCCCTAACATGCAAGAAGACAATCAAGATCGGAAGGAAGACTCTGCTGTGAGAGACACAGTGAGTATGGCAAAGAAGAGTAGACGGAACACTATCTTGAAGAAGCGAGATGCACCAGTGGAGCATCAAAGTCAACTCAAGAAAAGCCAAGTCTCAAGTTGAAGTGACAAGAGTCATCCAATGATTGGAAGGCGACTCTAAGTCACCTGGGAAAGCAAGGAAATGCGGTCAAGTCGAGATAATCGTAAAAGAACCGTTGCCTTTAAAATCAAGAGATTTACTTAAACAAGTAATATCTCCATACAACCTTTCTTGGAGTGCTCAGTCCCAGAAGCGTGCAAAAGGAATGAACCAATGGGAAGCACTACACCGTGTCAGAACTCTGAAAAGGTGAAAAGAATAATTCATATGAGGAAACGGCAATTCCAAGAATTGCAAGCCAACGACTGCAAAGTGACTTTCAAAAATAAGCCTATCTCTTCAACGGGCAAATTTTTGAAAGTTCACTATAAAAGGCTGAGGAGTTAGTTTGAGAAAAGTGATGCATGAATGACACATACGTGAGATACACAAGCACATTAGAAAAACTGAAACAATCTCAATCCTCAAGCCTACATTTCGAAGTACATCAACCCAACACTCACCGTGAAGGAAAGAGAACTTCAATCGCCTGAAGAGGAAACTCTTGAAGAAAAGGGGTCTACTTTCCAGAAGGATTGTAGAAAAGTTCAAGGTTGAACTAAGTCTTAAGCATTTGGAGGGCTTCGTGATCAAATCCAAAGAGCTTGAGCAAGTGAGTCAGTAGCAAGGCATCGCCTGTGAAGAAGCCGAGTTGTACGAGAAGCCACCGAGTGATCAAGGCGTCTCCGGGATCGAGTCCCAAAGGATCAAGTTGGGCTGTTGTGATCAAGACTTGTATCCGGACTGCTACCACTTTGTAAACCGATCATTACTTAGTGGATTCCTCCGGGAGTTGGAGAAGAGAGAGAGTAGAAGAATTACCCCATCTTCGAACCTCTATAAAAACTTTTGTGTCATTTACATTTCAAAGATTTAAATTCTGCACTTTTAATTGCTTATATCTCACGATAAATTTGCTATCCATTTGATAATTTACAAGTACTAAATCAAGCTCTAATATCTTGCTTAATCAAACTTAAGGGTGTTAAGTCTTCCGCTGAAAATAAAACCACAAATGAGTTAAATTGTAGCCAACAAATTGAGTTACTCCATCAACAAATTTCAAATTGAAATCATTGAAAGATTAACTCTACTTGAGTGACTAATTCGATCGTCCATCAAGGACACAAAATGTAGAATTAACTCTGTAGATTTAAAAGGACTAAATCGAAAATTTGGTAAGGTTTATTCAACCCCCTTCTAAACCTTACACTTACACCCCTTGGGACCTACACTCTAAAAATCCTCTGATTCTTCTCTTCAAGGATATATGATATGTAGAATTTGAGAATTTGGAGATGAACTCTTCAGATTGATTTTCTCCAAATTTGAACTTGGACTTGAATAACGTTAATCCGAGGGCTTGACAGCTTAATCTCGAATAACACCTTATATATTTGATGATACTTGATTTGGATATTAGAATTTCTTGGTGGTTTTGACTCTTTGATCTTTCTCCAAGATGGATTTGACTTCAATTAACGTTAACTCGAGGACATGAAAGCTTATTCCCAAATAAAACACCGTGATTTAAGTGGACTCCGCGATGAACGCCTTGAATTTTGCCTTGAACACCGTGGATCTCTTTGAATTTGTTCTTCTTGACTTGAGAGAATTGCCTCCACCACTTTCTTGGAAAGTTGAAGATGGCTCCACTTCTTCTTCATCATCAACATCACTTGGACATTCTTGTTGGTCAATGTTCAAACTTATCTCAATGGCCTATGCTCGAGTTGTTAACTCTTCAAAAGTTTTTAGCTTTATTCATTGAAGTATGTAGCATAGGCTCCAATGCATTCCTTGGATGCACATCTCAATTGCAGAAGTCTCTGACAATTGATCTTTGCAGTTGAGGCTTAAGTCCCTCCAACGATAGATGTAGTCCATGATGGACTCTTCCTTCCACTGACGTGAATTTGTGAGTTCAATCAAACTAACGGTTCGTCGTGTGTTATAAAAACGATTGAGAAACTCTTGTTCCAACTGTTCCCAACTCTCAATCGAATTTGCCCCCAAGTCGGTATACCAATCGAATGAAGTTCCTTTCAAGGATCGAACAAATTGTTTTACTAGGTAATCTCCATAAGTTCCAGCATCATTGCATGTCTCGATAAAGTGAGCCACTTGTTGTCTTGGATTGCTTATGCCATCGAATTATTGGAATCTCGAGGGTTGATAGCCAATAGGCATCTTCAAACTATCAATTCTCAAAGTATATGGCTTGGCGTAAGTCAAACATGATTTGGAACTTCCATCAATCTTATCTTTGATAGTCCCAATGATGAACTCCTTGAGTTGGTCAATTGGAATCAGGCCATCAAACGAGACTTGCAACTCCTTTGCGGGAGACTCCTCTTTTTCGTTTGGTTGTTGCCTTGTGGATGTTTCAACATCATCTTGAGTAGGGGTGTTCATTTGGTCCAACCGAACCGAACCAAACCGAAGTTTCGGTTAACCGAAATTTCGGTTGATCAAAATATAAAACCGAAAACCAAACCGTACTACACAGTTCGGTTCGGTCAAAATCGAATTTTTTTTGGTTTTTTCTTCGGTTTTTCGGTCAAAACCAAAATCTTACAATGAAAATAAAAGGTTTTGCAATATGAACCGGCAGTTTCGTCTTCTTTCACTATGAACAAGCTTCATTACACCATAGGAACCACAAAAATTACATGGGCTTCCTTGTGAACAATGGATAAATCAACATTAATTATACTTTTGCTTTGTTTAAATCAATTGGCTGTAAGGGTTTATAATTTAGGGATTTTTCCAGAATACCTTAATGAGTCGACAATAACTTCGTGAAAACCTAAAATTTAGTATCTTGGCAGAGCAATCACTGATAGGGACGAGAATCTTGTTGAGAAAAAGAAAGTCACATTATTTTGATATAGTTAATGGGAAAGAAATGCACCTCAGCCTGTATTAAGTCGTGAAATAGCTTTCTATTTAGTTATGGAAATATGTTTGTATATATAATGTATATAATTTTGGTTTTCGGTTTGGTTCGGTTAACCAAACTGCAAACCCAAAACCGAACCAAAAACCGAAATTTTAAAATTTGACAAACCGAAAACTGAACCAAAATTTTTGGTTCGGTTTCAGTCCGAACCGAATTTTTGGTTTCGGTTTGGTTTGGTTCGCCAACCGAATCGTGAACACTCCTAATCTTGAGCTTCTACTTCTTTTACCATCACACGACTTGAATATGCATTATATGCAAACTATCTATACAGCGTAAAAAAACTAATATGTAGTACAGTACACCCAACTATGCATGACGTCATAAACTATGCAACAAAATCAACTAACTATGCATTCTCTAGAAACTATCTATGCAGTGTGGATTAACTAAATATGTAGTACATTATGTAACATCCCATTTTTATAATTTCCAAAAGCAACATCTCGTTTTCATAACTAAATATACATTACATTGAACCTATTTATGCAGTGTAGAATAACAAAATATGCAGTACGTTATATTCAATTATGTCTTGTTTTCGTAAAACAGTGCCAACAAAATAACTAAATATGCATTATTTGATGTCTAATTATGCAAGAGAAGAACTCTAGCTATACTGTAAAATAAAAATATTTGGAAAAAAACTGTTTTCTTAAATTCCGCCACCAAATCCGGCAGTTTCAATCTCAGCCCATAAAACCCGCTGGGACTACTAATTTGAATTACAAAATTACAACCTTACCCTTAAAATCAGCGGAAATTAGGATATAAGTAAAAAAAACTGAATTAATCACATCCCTTCATTTTTTAAGATCAATGGGTAAGATGAGTCCACACTGTCTTACCTAGGAAGGGTGATCTCATTTGAACCAAATCCTAGGACTTATATTATTTAAGATACCGAATTAGATATTTGTGGTTTATTTCCAAGCCGAATTGAAGCCACGTAGAAACCATGCAATAATTGATGGTATCTTAAAAGTGCTCATTTGTGCTGCATTTTCATTAGTTGAGTCATATTGAAAATTTTATGATGACCAAAATTAGAGATAATAATGGGCGAGGATGGAACTGGTGAGACATATAATTTCCGTCCTCGAATTCCATCCCATGTACCATCCCCGACAAGGAGTTCCCGTTCGAAGAATGAGGTCTCCACGGGAATTGGGATCCCCATAAATTACTTAAAACAACCATTAATTGAAATAAATAAAAATAACATAAATTCCTAGATAATGAATGAAAACAAGAAAAATTATGAATACTTTGGGGTTTTGTTTTTAGAATTGATCAAAAAAAACATTCTAAATAAAATTAATATTAATAATAAATAAATAAAATAGATATACAAATTTCGGCAAAGTTACAGAAATTGATAGGCGCTTGTCGGGCGGCGCATTCCTAGAAAAATACTATTGTTTATCCTTTTTTAAATTTTTAACCGATTTTTGGCCGCTTAGCATGCCTAAACAGACGCCTATGCCAATTTTTGGCCAAAATGATTTTTTCACCGACTAGAAAAAATAGCTTCGGCCTAGGAGTCGCCTAGGCGGCCACTTAGACCGACTTTAATTTACAATATCGATATTCCGAAAATGGGGATGGAGACTGAGATTCCCCTTTTATTTAATCATGACAGGATGAAGATGGGAATGAGACGGGGATACATCCTGATTCTAGAGAAACGGAGAATTCCCATCCCATCGATTCCCAATTTAATCAATATGATCCCATTTTATTTTATTCGGGCAAAGCGTGGATGGTTACGGCGGTTATTGTTGGAAAAACTGGTGGTGTATATCGAATGGCTGAAGAATCGAGCAGAGTTTCGATACGAAAACAGATGTCGAGGCAAGAGTTAAACTCTTTCTCTTTAAGACGAGATTGCCCTGCTCATGGTGCTTACAGAATACGGCAATCGTCTCCCAAGATACAACGACAGACTACTTGCGATAGTTGCACTACAAATCGCAAGTACAACGAACACTATGATGCTCTTAAATTCTCTTTTACAAAGTTATGCGAGAAAAGTCAAGTGAATTTCAAAATTAAAATGGTTTATATAGAGCTCCTGGTGCCTTGATAAGGGTCTTTTTATGCATGTTTTATATGTATATTTAAGTATGATTTGAGTTATTTTATTGTTAGTTTCATAAATTTTTATTGTACATATTTCACATTACTCCGAGGTGCTTTTATTGGTGTAGATTGATGATTTGGAGCTGTTTTTGGTGAATTTTGGGCCATGGTTTCATGTCAAAACATACCCGGGGGTTTCTGGATGCAAAAACACTCAAAATCCCAAGCTAAACGCGTCATTTCGGGGCCTTTTCATTCAAACACGGGCAGGGTGTGTTTTTAAGCACGACCGTGCTTTTTAGAAGTCAAAAACGAGCAATTTTTCGACCCCGACGTATCAAACACGGCCGTGTTCGGAAAAATCCAAAAACATGGCCTGCGCGTGCTTTTAAAGCACGGACGTGTTTTTCGTCCAGTCTGGATGTTCTTTTGGCAGAAATTATGGAAGCTTTCCCTTTTTGCATTTTGACAACCTTTGAGCAACTTTTACATCTCATTTTGTTGCACCAAACTCTATTATTCCCTCAATTGTCATGTGGACACAATTATTCAACCAACTTAACCAATGGAAGTGGAATATTGTCATGTGAATACAATGATTCAACCAACTTAACCATGAATGTGCACACAATGATTCAACCAACAACCATGGAAGTGGAGCATTTGTTAGCATTATTGATGTGTTCTTTCACAAAGATGGTGCCTATAAAAGCCAAGAGTTTGAGTTGAGAAAGGAATTCATAATTCATGTAATATTCATTCATATAGAGATCCATTGTGTATTCATCATAGACACTTAGAAAATATTCATTGTGTCTAACATTTTGAGTGGAATTGAGATCAAAAGGTCTTGGAGGAGTAAGCTTGTAGCAACATTGGAGAAGAATGCTTGGATCAACATCATCTATCAAGAAAGAAGTCATTGAGATTTTGAGAAAGATAAGTACATCATGTCTACAATACTTAATTCTTCTTATGTAATTTACTCTTTTGTCAAAATTATGAGTAGCTAAACTCCTAGTGTTTGAATGTAATGAACTTTAGAATGGATTTGTGATTAAGGTTTGTATGTTTTTAATAAAATTCTCATGTCTTGTGTGATTCACTTATATCATGTTTATTTCATTCAAGTTAATATTTCTGGTATATTAATTTGATATATATTCCTCATCGGGTAATCGAGAGATTTATGGTGGAAAAGAACCTATATAAGTGAAAAGAGTTGCATGCAATCCTAGATATAGGACGACATAAATCTTCTGGATTAGGGTCAAACCTAATATGGGAATTCATAAATCGTTATAATGCAATTTTGGGGGTTTTAACTAGAAAGAGATTTCAATTAATCAACTTGAGATTAGGAGTTTTTCGCCTTGAGAAACGGTGTAACTTAAATCGGGAATTTCTACGGTCAGCATAACATGAGATTTTATTAAAAGAGGTTGGTTTTTGCTTAAGGGCTTGTGGGTGTATTTTTATCTTGTTGAATCACAAAAACATTCTAGAGGGATTTACATTCAACACATTTCTATCTCTCGAATTCTCATTCTACAATCTACTTTTATTTTATTTATTGCAAGTTGCAATTATCTTAAATTCTCTATTTTTCATTTTCCATTTTAACAAACAAAACTCTGAAAATTGCTAGATTAGATAACAAAAAGACGGTAATTATTAGTACTTACAATTCTCGTGGGAATGACACTCGGTACTCAATAATCTATACTACAAAACGATAGGTGCACTTGGCAAAGGTTTTCTAGAGTAGCTTTTGAGCCATCAAGTTTTTGGCGCCGTTGCCGGGGATTGTAATATTAAGAACGCTTTATTTTTATTAATTTAATCATTTTTTTTACCATCATCTTTCTTTTTATCTATCTTTGTAAGTCTTGGATTACACTTATCCTCTCTATTTACCGCAGTGCATGCCTACTCGTCGTCGAATTTGGAAGCGCGACACCGCCGGTAGCAACATAGAGGAAAGTACTAATATAGACCACGAAGAAGATATTAACGAAAGCAAAGATTTCGGCATGGCGGATGAACAAAGAACTATGTACGATTACGCCAAACCATCCATGGATGGCACATCGTCTAGTATTGTGAGGCCCGCTGTTGCAGCCAATAATTTTGAAATAAAACCAAATGTCATTCAGATGGTGCAACAGTTTGTTCAATTTGACGGCCTACCAGACGAAGATCCGAATAATCATATCGCAAATTTTCTCGAAATCTGCGATACATTCAAAATCAATGGGGTCTCTGACGATGCCATCCGTTCGCTGTTCCCATTTACTCTTCTGGGATGGGCTAAACAACGGCTAAATACTTTGCCAAAGGAACAATCACAACATGGAGCTTCATGGCCAAAAAGTTCCTTTTGAAGTATTTTCCACCGCCAAAATCGCACGATTGAGGAATGAAATATCTTCATTCACTCAAGAAGACGACGAGACCTTGTACGACACTTGGGAGAGATTCAAAGAATTGTTGCGGAAATGCCCACATCATGGTCTTCCTATTTGGATGCAAGTCCAAACATTTTACAATGGGCTACTCTCGTCAACAAGGCAAATGATCGATCTTGGCGGCCGGGGAACTTTGAACAATAAAACACCGGAAGCGCCCAAGATCGATAGAGGAATGGCCATGAATGGCTATCAATGGCAATCCGTACGAGGTAAACCTAACAGAACAGTGGGTGTTTATAATGCAGATGCAATGGTTACACTAGCTACACAAGTCGAAGCTTTGACCCAAAAGATCGATGATCTAGCAGCTCCTAAACCACCACCACCGCACGTTTTATCTTGTGAAACTTGCGGGGGATTGCATAATCATCGGGATCCCCACACACATACCACAAGCTGAACAGGCCAATTACGTTGGGAATCAAGCCAGAAATTACCCAAATAATCCTTACGGCAACACATACAATCCTGGGTGGCGACAACATCCTAATTTCAGTTGGGGAAATCAAGGTCAACCACGTCCTAATCCCAATCCTAACCTACACACGCCTTCCGGAGTTCAGCCAAATCAAGGTAAGCCTAACTTGGAAGATCTTATAACAAAGTTTGTGCAATCAACAGATACTCGATTCCAAGCGGTAGAGACATCTTTAAGAAATCAGGAGACATCTATCCATAATCTGGAAAACCAAATAGGACAGATTGCAAAAATGATTTATGGAAGACCACAAGGAAGTTTGTCGGGTAACACTGAGCCAAACCCAAGAGAGCCTGTAAAAGCAATCACCATCAATGTTCCACATGAGCATAACACTCCCATGCAGAAATATGTGGGGGATGACAAACCCATGAAAAAGGTGGTTGCAGAATACAAGCCCAAGATTCCTTACCTGAGTTTAACTGAAGAAGATAAAAAGGTGGTAAGTACCTTGATTCTTTCAAGCAATTACATACTAATATTCCACTTGTTCAACCTCCTTCAAAGCATGTTAGGGATCTTAATGACATCATTCCTAGTGAAAATAAGCTTAACAAATTATCAAATGTGCAATTGAATGATAAATGTCCTTCCAATGAACTACCACAAAAATTTAATGATCCAGGAAGCTTTATTATCCCTTGCACAATTAATGATTTACCTGTTGATAGGGCACTAGCCGACTTGGGAGCTAGTATCAACGTGATGTCTTATGATACATTCAAGCATATGGGATTAAGTGAACTCAAAACCTACTAGGATGGACATTCACTTAGGCGATAAATCGATTAAACATCCTAGAGGTATTATTAATGATGTGTTAGTCAAGATTGATAAATTCATATTCCCGATTGATTTTGTTATTCTTGATATGCATGATGATATTGATGTTCCTCTAATTCTTGGGCGTCCTTTCTTGGCTACGCGAAATCTATCATTGATGTTCATGAGGAAAATTAACTTTGAGAGTGAGGGATGAACAAGTAATTTTTAAAATTCATGTTGATATTGAAAAGGATACTACTTGTTCTTTTGCCGATTCAATTTCGTTGCACGATGAGAAATCTCAAAATCTCTTGGAGAAAAGTGTTGTTCAAAGTCCATGTTGGAAGCTTATGCCCGAAAAGGGGACCGGAAAGTTCAAAGAGCGCATTTTGAAGCATAAAGTTGGAGGTAATGCTACGAAATGTCCAAAGGATTTTCATAAGTCCAAAACTCCACCCGACTAATCTCCACATTTGGGTAAATGGTCCAGCTATACGACTTTAAAGAAGCGCTAACCGGGAGGCAACCCGGCATTTTGTGTGCATTTTCTCTTACTTAATTTTTTTTATTGCTTGGGGATTGAAAAAAAAAACACGGTCTGGCCGTGCTTTTCAAGCACGGCCGTGTTTTTAAAAAAAAAAATTTAAACAATTTTTTTTTTGATCGAAAAAATTCGTACCGAACACGCCCTGGCCGTGCTTAAAAGGCACGGCCGTGTTTTTATTAAAAAAAAACTCAAAAAAAATTATATTTGATGATTTCACGGTATTCGAGTTGTGTATCCTTTTTTTGATCGGTATTCGAGTTGTGTATCCTTGATTAGGTATGAAGATGCCGATGAAGGTCTCGTACTAAACAACCCAATGGTCGCTCAATACCGATTTCACTCTTCTATTAAGGTCGTATTTTTCTTTTTCCACCTCTTTTATTTTCTTCTAGTGTGATTGATTTTTGAGTGTTTTGTTTGTGTTCGTTCATCTTTTTTTTTTCACATTGAGGACAATGTGAACCTTTAAAGTTGGAGGTGGGTGCAATTACATTCTTAGAATGCTTGTGTGCTTGTTTTTATTTTGAATTTGTCGACAAAAGGTATTTTTTTTAAACAAATTGAGTGCTTGCTAGTCGATAACTTAGCCCAATTATACCTTTATTAACTTGTTAATTTGTGTTTCAATGTGAAGCAATTGATTGTCTAAGATAGATTGACGTGGATGCGGGCTAAATTTTGACGAGATTTCCAACACCATATTACTTGATGTGTTAAGGCATTTACGACAATACTTAGTGTTATGAACGTTCGAGAATTCATGATTTAGTGGTGGTTAACTAGTTGTTAAACCAAGCTCGTGGATAAAAAAAATGAAAAAAGAGAAAAAAAAATGGAAAAAAAAATGGACCAATCGAGGTTATACTCCTCTATTTGTTGTTGCTTAGTAACTAGGAGCATTCATGAGCCCCATGTTTGTCTTTTACGTAAAAAGGCGACACAAATATGAGTATGGGAAACCACCCTAGGAGTGTTTGAACGAAAATTCAAAATATAAACCTAGTGGAAGAATGCCTCGAAAGGTCCTACAAAAAAAAAAAAAAGAAAATCGAAAGGGAGAATGTATATTCCTTGAATTTTCATTCCAATAAAAGTTCAAGAAGCTTGGTTATATGACTAGTAGACTAACTACAATGATCTATTGAATTCTTGTATTTTCATGACATTATTGAATTGAAGTTATTCATAGCTATCAATATATGTGGAGTGATGATTTCAAGTTTGAATAATGCCTGCTGATATTACAGTCTTTCTTGACAGTCGATTGCTTTGTAAAACTGTGTTTTTACTGAATGGTTAATTCGGGTTGAGAAGGCTAAGAACTTGACTGCTTGTGTTCAATGTGTTGAAAAAAAAAATCGTTGTGTGTTGTAATTTATTGAACCATTCTTATTGATTTAATGTTTTGCTTGAGGACAAGCAAAGTTCAAAGTTGGAGGTGGTTTGATAAGGGTCTTTTTATGCATGTTTTATGTGTATATTTAAGTATGATTTGAGTTATTTTATTGTTAGTTTCATAAATTTTTGATTGTACATATTTCACATTACTCCGAGGTGCTTTTATTGGTGTAGATTGATGATTTGGAGCTGTTTTTGGTGAATTTTGGGCCATGGTTTCATGTCAAAACATACCCGGGAGTTTCTGGATGCAAAAACACTCAAAATCCCAAGCTAAACGCGTCATTTCGGGGCCTTTTCAGTCAAACACGGGCAGAGTGTGTTTTTAAGCATGGCCGTGCTTTTTGGAAGTCAAAAACGAGCAATTTTTCGACCCCGATGTATCAAACACGGCCAGGTCGTGCTTTTCAAGCACTACGGCCGTGTTGAAAAATCCAAAAACACGGCTGTCCGTGCTTTTAAAGCACGGCGTGTTTTTCGTCGATATGGATGTTCTTTTGGCGAAATTATGGAAGCTTTCCTTTTTGGTTTTTGACAACATTTGAGCAACTTTTACATCTCATTTTGCTGCACCAAACTCTATTATTCCCTCAATTGTCATGTGGACACAATTATTCAACCAACTCAACCAATGGAAGTGGAGTATTGTCATGTGAATACAATGATTCAACCAACTCAACCATGAATGTGCACACAATGATTCAACCAACAACCATGGAAGTGGAGCATTTGTTAGCATTATTGATGTGTTCTTTCACAAAGATGGTGCCTATAAAAGCCAAGAGTTTGAGTTGAGAAAGGAATTCATAATTCATGTAATATTAATTCATATAGAGATCCATTGTGTATTCATCATAGACACTTAGAAAATATTCATTGTGTCTAACATTTTGAGTGGAATTGGGATCAAGAGGTCTTGGAGGAGTAAGCTTGTAGCAACATTGGAGAAGAAGGCTTGGATCAACGTCATCTATCAAGGAAGAAGTCATTGAGATTTTGAGAAAGATAAGTACATCATGTCTACAATACTTAATTCTTCTTATGTAATTTACTCTTTTGTCAAAATCATGAGTAGCTAAACTCCTAGTGTTTGAATGTAATGAATCTAGAATGGATTTGTGATTAAGGTTTGTATGTTTTTAATAAAATTCTCATGTCTTGTGTGATTCACTTATATCATGTTTATTTCATCCAAGTTAATATTTCCGGTATATTAATTTGATATATATTCCTCATCGGGTAATCGAGAGATTTATGGTGGGAAAGAACCTATATAAGTGAAAAGAGTTGCATGCAATCCTAGATATAGGACGACATAAATCTTCTGGATTAGGGTCAAACCTAATATGGGAATTCATAAATCGTTATAATGCAATTTTGGGGGTTTTAACTAGAAAGAGATTTCAGTTAATCAACTTGAGATTAGGAGTTTTTCGCCTTGAGAAAGGTTTTAACTTAAACCGGGAATTTCTACGGTCCACATAACATGAGATTTTATTAAAAGAGGTTGGTTTTTACTTAAGGGCTTGTGGGTGTATTTTTATCTTGTTGAATCACAAAAACATTCTAGAGGGATTTACATTCAACACATTTCTATCTCTTGATTTCTCATTCTACAATCTACTTTTATTTGATTTATTGTAAGTTGCAATTATCTTAAATTCTCTATTTTTCATTTTTCATTTTCCATTTTAACAAACAAAACTCTGAAAATTGCTAGATTAGATAACAAAAAGACGGTAATTATTAGTACTTACAATCCTCGTGGGAATGACACTCGGTACTCAATAATCTATACTACAAAACGATAGGTGCACTTGCCTAAGGTTTTCTAGAGTAGCTTTTGAGCCATCAAGTTTTTGGCGCCGTTGCCGGGGATTGTAATATTAAGAACGCTTTATTTTTATTAATTTAATCATTTTTTTTACCATCATCTTTCTTTTTATCTATCTTTGTAAGTCTTGGATTACACTTATCCTCTCTATTTACCGCAAAGCATGCCTACTCGTCGTCAATTTGGAAGCGACACCGCCCTGTAGTAGCAACATAGAGGAAAGTACTAATATAGACCACTTAAAAAGATATTAACGAAAGCAAAGATTTCGGCATGGCGGATGAACAAAGAACTATGTGCGATTACGCCAAATCATCCATGGACGGCACATCGCTAGTATCGTGAGGCCCTGTTGCGACCAATAATTTTTAAATAAAACCAAATGTCATTCGATGGTGCAACAGTTTGTTCAATTTGACGGCCTACCACCGCATTTAAGATCCGAATAATCATATAGCAAATTTTCTCGAAATCTGCGATACATTCAAAATCAATGGGGTCTCGACGATGCCATCCTTTTACGCTGTTCCCATTTACTCTTCTGGGGGCCGGGCTAAACAATGGCTAAATACTTTGCCAAAGGAACAATCACAATATGGAGCATCATGGCGAAAAGTTCCTTTTGAAGTATTTTCCACCTGCAAATCGCACGATTGAGGAATGAAATCTCTTCATTCACTCAAGAAGACGACGAGACCTTGTACGACACTTGGGGATGATTCAAAGAATTGTTGCGGAAATGCCCACATCATGGTCTTCCTATTTGGATGCAAGTCCAAACATTTTACAATGGGCTACTCTCGTCAACAAGGCAAATGATCGATCTCGGGGGGGGAACTTTGAACAATAAAACACCGGAAGGCGCGCCCAAGATCGATAGAGGAATGGCCATGAATGGCTATCAATGGCAATCCGTGCACGAGGTAAACCTACCGAGCAATGGGTGTTTATAATGCGGATGCAATGGTTACACTAGTTGCACAAGTCGAAGCTTTGACTCAAAAGATCGATGATCTAGCGGCTCCTAAACCACCACCACCGCATGTTTTATCTTGTGAAACTTGCGGGGGGGATTGCATAATCATCGGACTGCCCACACACAATACCACAAGCTGAACAGGGCCAATTACATTGGGAATCAAGCCTTAAATTACCGAAATAATCCTTACAAAGAACACATACAATCCTGGGTGGCGACAACATCCTAATTTCAGTTGGGGAAATCAAGGTCAACCACGTCCTAATCCCAATCCTAACCTACACACGCCTTCCGGAGTTCAGCCAAATCAAGGTAAGCCTAACTTGGAAGATCTTATAACAAAGTTTGTGCAATCAATGATACTTTCGATTCAAGCGGTAGAGACATCTTTAAGAAATCGGAGGCATCTATCCATAATCTGGAAAACCAAATAGGATAGATTGCAAAAATGATTTCTGAAAGACCACAAGGAAGTTTGTCGGGTAACACTGAGCCAAACCCAAGAGAGCATGTAAAAGCAATCACCATCAATGTTCCACATGAGCATAACACTCCCATGCAGAAATATGTGGGGATGACAAACCCATGAAAAAGGTGGTTGCAGAATACAAGCCCAAGATTCCTTACCTGAGTTTAACTGAAGAAGATAAAAAGGTGGTAAGTACCTTGATTCTTTCAAGCAATTACATACTAATATTCCACTTGTTCAACCTCCTTCAAAGCATGTTAGGGATCTTAATGACATCATTCCTAGTGAAAATAAGCTTAACAAATTATCAAATGTGCAATTGAATGATAAATGTCCTTCCAATGAACTACCACAAAAATTTAATGATCCAGGAAGCTTTATTATCCCTTGCACAATTGATTATTTACATGTTGATAGGGCACTAGCCGACTTGGGAGCTAGTATCAACGTGATGTCTTATGATACATTCAAGCATATGGGATTAAGTGAACTGAAACCTACTAGGATGGACATTCACTTAGTGATAAATCGATTAAACATCCTGTGAGGTATTATTAATGATGTGTTAGTCAAGATTGATAAATTCATATTCCCAGTTGATTTTGTTATTCTTGATATGCAAGATGATATTGATGTTCCTCTAATTCTTGGGCGTCCTTTCTTGGCTACGGCGAAATCTATCATTGATGTTCATGAGGGAAAATTAACTTTGAGAATGAGGGATGAACAAGTAATTTTTAAATTTCATGTTGATATTGAAAAGGATACTACTTGTTCTTTTGCCGATTCAATTTCGTTGCACGATGAGAAATCTAAAAATCTCTTGGAGAAAAGTGTTGTTCAAAGTCCATGTTGGAAGCTTATGCCCGAAAAGGGGACCGGAAAGTTCAAAGAGCACATTTTGAAGCATAAAGTTGGAGGTAATGCTACGAAATGTCCAAAGGATTTTCATAAGTCCAAAACTCCACCCGACTAATCTCCACATTTGGGTAAACGGTCCAGCTATACGACTTTAAAGAAGCGCTAACCGGGAGACAACCCGGCATTTTGTGTGCATTTTCTCTTACTTAATTTTTTTTATTGCTTGGGGATTGAAAAAAAAACACGGTCTGGCCGTGCTTTTCAAGCACGGCCATGTTTTTCAAAAAAAAAATTTAAATAAAATTTTTTTTTGATCGAAAAAATTCAATCGAACACGCCCTGGCCGTGCTTAAAAAGCACGGCCGTGTTTTTATTAAAAAAACTCAAAAAAAATTATATTTGATGATTTCACGGTATTCGAGTTGTGTATCCTTGATTAGGTATGAAGATGACGATGAAGGTCTCGTACTAAACAACCCAATGGTCACTCAATACCGATTTCACTCTTCTATTAAGGTCGTATTTTTCTTTTTCCACCTCTTTTATTTTCTTCTAGTGTGATTGATTTTTGAGTGTTTAGTTTGTGTTCGTTCATCTTTTTTTTTTTCACATTGAGGACAATGTGAACCTTTAAAGTTGGAGGTGGGTGCAATTACATTCTTAGAATGCTTGTGTGCTTGTTCTGAGTATGTGTGTGCTTGTTTTTATTTTGAATTTGTCGACAAAAGGTATTTTTTTTTTAAACAAATTGAGTGCTTGCTAGTCAATAACTTAGCCCAATTATACCTTTATTAACTTGTTAATTTGTGTTTCAATGTGAAGCAATTGATTGTCTCAGATAGATTACGTGGATGCGGGCTAAATTTTGACGAGATTTCCAACACCATATTACTTGATGTGTTAAGGCATTTACGACAATACTTAGTGTTATGAACGTTCGAGAATTCATGATTTAGTGGTGGTTAACTAGTTGTTAAACCAAGCTTGTGGATAAAAAAAATGAAAAAAAGAGAAAAAAATGGAAAAAAAATGGACCAATCGAGGTTATACTCCTCTATTTGTTGTTGCTTAGTAACTAGGAGCATTCATGAGCCCCATGTTTGTCTTTTACGTAAAAAGGCGACACAAATATGAGTATGGGAAACCACCCTAGGAGTGTTTGAACGAAAATTCAAAATATAAACCTAGTGGAAGAATGCCTCGAAAGGTCCTACAAAAAAAAAAAAGAAAATCGAAAGGGAGAATGTATATTCCTTGAATTTTCATTCCAATAAAAGTTCAAGAAGCTTGGTTATATGACTAGTAGACTAACTACAATGATCTATTGAATTCTTGTATTTTCATGACATTATTGAATTGAAGTTATTCATAGCTATCAATATATGTGGAGTGATGATTTCAAGTTTGAATAATGCCTGCTGATATTACAGTCTTTCTTGACAGTCGATTGCTTTGCAAAACTGTGTTTTTACTGAATGGTTAATTCGGGTTGAGAAGGCTAAGAACTTGACTGCTTGTGTTCAATGTGTTGAAAAAAAAATCCTTGTGTGTTGTAATTTATTGAACCATTCTTATTGATTTAATGTTTTGCTTGAGGACAAGCAAAGTTCAAAGTTGGAGGTGGTTTGATAAGGGTCTTTTTATGCATGTTTTATGTGTATATTTAAGTATGATTTGAGTTATTTTATTGTTAGTTTCATAAATTTTTGATTGTACATATTTCACATTACTCCAAGGTGCTTTTATTGGTGTAGATTGATGATTTGGAGCTGTTTTTGGTGAATTTTGGGCCATGGTTTCATGTCAAAACATACCCGGGAGTTTCTGGATGCAAAAACACTCAAAATCCCAAGTTAAACGCGTCATTTCGGGGCCTTTTCAGTCAAACACGGGCAGGGTGTATTTTTAAGCACGGCCGTGCTTTTTAGAAGTCAAAAACGAGCAATTTTTCGACCCCGGCGTATCAAACACGGCCAGGTCGTGCTTTTCAAGCACGGCCGTGTTCGGGAAAATCCAAAAACACGGCCTGCCCGTGCTTTTAAAGCACGGGCGTGTTTTTCGTCCATTATGGATGTTCTTTTGGCGGAAATTATGGAAGCTTACCCTTTTTGGTTTTTGACAACATTTGAGCAACTTCTACATCTCATTTTGCTGCACCAAACTCTATTATTCCCTCAATTGTCATGTGGACACAATTATTCAACCAACTCAACCAATGGAAGTGGAGTATTGTCATGTGAATACAATGATTCAACCAACTCAACCATGAATGTGGACACAATGATTCAACCAACAACCATGGAAGTGGAGCATTTGTTAGCATTATTGATGTGTTCTTTCACAAAGATGGTGCCTATAAAAGCCAAGAGTTTGAGTTGAGAAAGGAATTCATAATTCATGTAATATTCATTCATATAGAGATCCATTGTGTATTCATCATAGACACTTAGAAAATATTCATTGTGTCTAACATTTTGAGTGGAATTGGGATCAAGAGGTCTTGGAGGAGTAAGCTTGTAGCAACATTGGAGAAGAAGGCTTGGATCAACGTCATCTATCAAGGAAGAAGTCATTGAGATTTTGAGAAAGATAAGTACATCATGTCTACAATACTTAATTATTCTTATGTAATTTACTCTTTTGTCAAAATCATGAGTAGCTAAACTCCTAGTGTTTGAATGTAATGAACTCTAGAATGGATTTGTGATTAAGGTTTGTATGTTTTTAATAAAATTCTCATGTCTTGTGTGATTCACTTATATCATTTTTATTTCATTCAAGTTAATATTTCCAGTATATTAATTTGATATCTATTCCTCATCGGGTAATCGAGAGATTTATGGTGGGAAAGAACCTATATAAGTGAAAAGAGTTGCATGCAATCCTAGATATAGGACGACATAAATCTTGTGGATTAGGGTCAAACCTAATATGGGAATTCATAAATCGTTATAATGCAATTTTGGGGGTTTTAACTAGAAAGAGATTTCAGTTAATCAACTTGAGATTAGGAGTTTTTCGCCTTGAGAAAGGTTTTAACTTAAATCGGGAATTTCTACGGTCCACATAACATGAGATTTTATTAAAAGAGGTTGGTTTTTACTTAAGGGCTTGTGGGTGTATTTTTATCTTGTTGAATCACAAAAACATTCTAGAGGGATTTACATTCAACACATTTCTATCTCTTGATTTCTCATTCTACAATCTACTTTTATTTGATTTATTGTAAGTTGCAATTATCTTAAATTCTCTATTTTTCATTTTCCATTTTAACAAACAAAACTCTGAAAATTGCTAGATTAGATAACAAAAAGACGGTAATTATTAGTACTTACAATCCTCGTGGGAATGACACTCGGTACTCAATAATCTATACTACAAAACGATATGTGCACTTGCCTAAGGTTTTGTAGAGTAGCTTTTGAGCCATCATGCCTCTTCAGACTGGGTGCAACCCCTGGTCCGGATCAGTCTTGATCGTCAGATCGCGCCCTGTTGTTAACAGTTGCGATCTGATGGTCCTGTTTAATCCGCCTGAAGGAACACACCCTTTGACATACACCGTGTCCAGTCACGGTGCCCCGTTAGCGAATAGACGCACCCAATCAGTGCCATGTGTCACCACCCGGATGATTCTGCCAAGTCACTGCCACCTGAGCTGCACTGCCACGTCACCGAGCCACTGGACTGAACCCTGGTTCAATTTTCCAAAACTTTAAGGCTCCTCAAAGCTCCTCGCAACGATGCGTACGTGCGAAGTGCAAAGTACGCCTCTAAAGCGCCCAATGCGACTATGTGCGATGTGCGCGGGCCCAGGTCCGGGTCTGGCTCCGGCTCCAACTCGGACGGTGCTCTGCACCATCCTCGGTGCCTTTTGAGCTAGCCAAAGGCTAGTCAAAATTGACTTGGTCCACTAGGATGTACCATAAGGAGTTCCACATGATTATTCCTTATTAGTGGTGAAGCTCTTTATTAACTAGTCAAACATTTAATATGTTTTCTATGTGGGATATGGCTTTCCATATTCCCACCCTTTTATATTCCATATATAAAAGCATTTTAAGTGGCCAACTTAAAGCATTTATTTCTCATTCACCCGGCATTGGTTTTGAGAAATTCAAAATGCTAAACTCATCTACCCGCGGTGTAGATGACGTTTATCTCATTTATTTCATACTTAGAATAAATGAACCCACTTAAATAATTGGTCAAAATTAGGTCAAAACCCAATTTACAAAACCAATTCCAACAGTGCCCCACATGAATGAAAATAAATGCATATGAGTATGCAGACACTAAGAGAGTTCAAACGGAAAGCTATTGCATCGGGAGAGGTAGCTTATGGCTTTGAACCTTCCTTAGTGGAATACTATCGAATTTACTAGGCTGCACAGTGACGCGATGTCTTGAATTGTTCAGCTGTTTATGTAAACCAAAACAACAGCATCCACACAATATCTTTCCTAGCACCATTTGGTTCTCACGGTTGTGTCCATTTTGGCCCTGGACAACATCTTGGATTCATAAGTATTTCGTTGAAGCGGCCCGTCTTCACACTTATATAGGTGATCTCCTATTAAGAGTATCCTGCCATCCTCCACTTCTTTAAAGTATAGGAATCATTAAAAGTTTATAACTTAACCTCACTACATTCATCAGGTTTCTCCACTTGGACAGGAATGAGCTGTAACATGTTCCAAGTGTTTATCTGAATATTCATAACTTAGTTGTCCCATTGAACCAAGGTCTTGGGATCTCCAATTCATAAGGTTGGGTTACCGCTATGAACACTCTTATTTTGTGGATTTTAAGCCCATTCCTTTCGATAAGCAGTATACTTGATCTCTGTTCAAACCTTTAGTTAACGGATCCGCTAGGTTCTCTTTCGATTTCACGTAATCGATTGTAATAACCCCATTTGAGATCAACTGCCTAACGGTGTTATGTCTTCGACGTATATGTCGAGACTTACCGTTGTACATACTGTTCTGAGCCCTTCCTATAGCCGACTTACTATCACAATGTATCATAATTGCAGCCACCGGCTTAGGCCAGCAAGGAATATCCTCTAAAAAGTTGCGAAGCCATTTTGCTTCTTCACCAGCTTTATCCAAAGCTATAAACTCTGATTCCATCGTGGATCGAGCTATACACATTTGTTTAGAGGATTTCCATGACACCGCTCCACCACCAATGGTAAAGACATAACCACTAGTGGACTTGGAATATTTTGAGTCAGATATCCAATTAGCATCATTGTATCCTTCTAATACAGCTGGATATCTCGAGTAATGTAATCCATAATTTAAGGTGAGTCTTAGATACCTAAGAACCCTTATCAATGCCTTCCAATGGTCATTTCCAAGATTACTCGTAAATCTACTCAGTTTATTAACTGCGTAGACAATATCCTGACGTGTGTGCTTTGTTACATACATTAGACGCCAATAATCCGAGAATATTCTAGTTGAGATACGAGCTCGCCTTGATTTTTAGATAAGTGTAAGCTAAAACCAACAAAGGCGTTTTAGCGGGAGGATCATGTCATAAGCATTGAACTTTCAAGATTGTCTCAATATAATGAGATGTGATAAAACAAGTCCATCGAGATGTTTTAGAGGTCTTAATTCCCGAGAATAACATCCGCTACACCCATATCTTTCATATCAAAATGTTTGGTCAACATTTTCTTAGTGTTCATGATTATATCATGATTACTTCCCATAATTAACATGTCGTCAACATAAAGACAGACAATCACATAAGCATTATGTGTGTCTTTAATGTAAACACATTTATCACACTCGTTAATTTTGAAGCCATTCGACAACATAGTTCACAAATTTCTCGTGCCATTGTTTGAGCTTGCTTAAGGCCATACAAATGACTTAACGAGTTTGCACACCTTCTTCTCCTATCCAGAGCAACAAACCCTTCGGGTTGTTCCATGTAGATTTCCTCTTCTAATTCACCATTTAGAAAAGCGCCACATCCATTTGGTGTATCTCAAGGTTATGCAACGGCCGCAATAGCAATGAGAACTCTAATCGATGTGATTCTTGTCACAGGTGAATACGTATCAAAGAAATCAAGGCCTTCTCTTTGTTTAAATCCCTTAGCCACTAACCTGGCCTTGTACTTATCAATAGTTCCATTAGCTTTATATTTCCTTTTAAGGGTCCACTTGCATCCTAAAGGCTTATCCCGGTGGGAGATCTACCAACTCCCAAGTATGATTTTGCATGATGGAATTTATCTCACTATTAATAGCTTCTTTCCAGAATGAAGCTTCTGAACTGGACAATGCTTCACCAATTGTCCTTGGTTCATTTTCTAATACATAAGTTAGAAAATCTGGACTAAAAGACTTAGTTATTTTGACCCTTTTACTGCGTCTTGGTTCTTCATCACTTTGATAATCACCATCAGCAGTATCGCGTGTTCTTTTGCCAGAATTAGCTTCTTTTCTTTCTTGACAAGGAAACACGTCTTCGAAAAATACAGCATTCCTTGACTCAATAGTTATACCTTCTTGTACATCTGGAATTGCTGATTTGTGCACTAAAAATCGATATGCACTACTGTTATTAGCATATCCAATGAAAATGCAATCATTTGTCTTAGGCCCTATCTTGACTTGTTTTGGCTTAGGTATTTCTACTTTAGCCAAACACCCCCACACTTTAAGGTATTTGTAGGAAGGTTTACGACCTTTCCATAACTCATACGGAGTTTTATCCTTATCTTTGTGTGGTATTTATTAAGAATGTGGTTGGCCGAGATAATTGCTTCCCCCCACAAATTCTGAGATAAACCAGAATTTATCAACAAAGCATTCATCATCTCTTTTAGAGTTCGGTTTTTGCGTTCAGCAATACCATTTGATTGTGGTGAATAAGAAGCTGTCGTTTGATGAATAATACCAGAATTTGAGCAAAATTCATCAAATGGAGCTCCATATTCTCTACCCCTATTACTTCGAATTATCTTAATTCGTTTGCTAAGTTGATTTTCAACCTCATTCTTATAGCTTTTAAAAGCTTCTAAGGCCTCATCTTTATTTCTTAAAAGATATACATAACAGTATCTTGTGCAATCATCGATAAAAGTAATAAAATACTTTTTCCCACCTCTAGTTTGCACAAACTTTAAATCACATATATCACTGTGAATTAACTCTAGAGGTTTTGTTTCTCTTTCCACCGAGGGAATGGTGTTTTGGCCATTTTTGCCTCAACACAGATTTCACACTTGTGCTGTGAATCTATTTTAAAATTAGGTAGTAATTCCAAGTTTACTAACATTTTCAAAGTGTTAAAATTCACATGTCCTAATCTAACATGCCATAAATTTGAACACTCAAGCAAATAAGAAGAAGCATTAATTTTATTGCTTTCAAAGTTTCGGAGTACATTCATTACATTCATCTTGAACAGTTCATTATCTAAGTACCCATTCCCTATGAACTGTCCATGTTTCATTAATACAAACTTTTGAGCCTCGAATACTAATCTGAACCCTGCCTTAACCAACAATGATCCTGACACTAAATTCTTCCGAATGTCTGGAACATGAAGGACATCAACGAGAGTCAGCTCCTTGCCCGAGGTCATCTTCAGTACCACCTTGCCAAGACCGATAATTTCAGACGTTACATGATTCCCCATGTATAACTTCCTTCCGTTGATGGGAGTATACGTTGAGAACATGTCTTTATCGGAGCATATGTGGCATGTAGCACCTGTGTCCACCCACCATTCTCTCGGGTTCTCCACCATGTAGCACTTGTTGCCTTCATACACAACAGCCGAGAGATCAAGCTCGGACATATCAATTGGCACTGATTTGTCCCCGGTCACATGCAATTGGTTTCGATTGGCTTTCTTAGGAAGACGACAATTTGTAGCCTTGTGATTCGGCTTTCCACAATTGAAGCAGTTCCCTTTGAACTTTTTAGCTTTCCCCTGTTTCTGACCATTCCCTGGGTGCTTTCTCTTTTTGCTAGCATTGGGCTCCACCAAGTTTACCTTTGACTCCATAGGAAGCTTGCCAGACTTAACCTCAGACTTGCGATTGTCTTCTTCAATTTGCAATCTGACAATTAAGTCTTCAAGCCCCATCTCCTTCCGCTTATGCTTTAGGTAGTTTTTGAAATCCTTCCACAGAGGCGGTAGCTTCTCTATAATAGCAGCTACTTGAAAGGATTCACTCAGCACCATTCCTTCTGCAATTATATCGTGCAGAATAAGCTGAATTTCTTGAACCTGGCTGATCACCGTCTTGGTGTCAACCATTTTAAACTCAAGGAATTTGCCGACAACAATTTTTTTTGTGCCAGCATCTTCCGTTTTGTACTTCTTTTCTAAAGAGCTCCACAGCACTTTAGCAGTTTTTACCGAACAATACACATTATACAATGTGTTGTCCAGTCCGTTGAGAATGTAGTTCCGGCACAGGAAGTCGCTTTGACTCCAAGCATCGAACGCCATTCTCTTCTCCTTATCAGTCTCCTCTTCTCCCACAGTTGGGGCATCCTTCGTAAGAAAACGAGCAAGGTTTAGAGTCGTAAGATAGAACAACATTTTCTGTTGCCATCTTTTCGGGTTTCTGTTAGGAAATTTATTGTTTAGATTTTGATGAATGCCATGTAAAACTTAGAATAGGAAGTTGGCACCCCATTCTTGTTGTAAAATGCATTGTAATAAATAGGGCTGGGTCAAGCCGAGTTAAGTCGCCTACGCCCAAACATGCAAGAGGACAATGGAGACTAGAAGGAAGACTCATTGCGAGACGACCAAGTATGGCAAAGAATAGTAGAGATCGGTAACTCTCTTTGAAGAAGCGGTGAGATGCAATCGAGTGGAGTATCAGTCAAGTCAACTCAAGAAAAGCCAAGTCTCAAGTTGAAGTGACGGAAGAGTCATCCATGATTGGAAGGTGACTCTAAGTCACCTGGGAAAGCAAGGAAATGCATCAAGTCGAGATAATCTGAAAAAGATTCGTTGCCGCGAAAATCAAGAGAATTACCTAAACAAGTAATATCTCCATACCACCTTTCTCGAAGTGCTCGACCCCGCGTGCAAAAGGAACAAACCAATGGGAAGCACTACACCGTGTCGAACTCGAAAGGTGAATAACAATTCATACGAGGAAATGGCAATTCCAAGGATCGCAACAAGACAAGCTAACGATCGCAAGTGACTTTCAAAAATAAGCCTATCTCTTCAACGGGCGATTTTTGAAAGATCACTATAAAAGGCCGAGAAATGACTTTGAGAATAATAAGAAGAAGGACTAGAGACCAACCAAAACGTTCAAGAAATTATTAGAAAATCTGAAATATTCTCAATCCTCAAGCCTACACTACGAAGAACATCAATCCAACACTCACCGTGAAGGAAAGATAACTTCAATCGGTTGAAGAGAAAAATCTTGAAAAATCAAGGGGTCTACATTCCACGAAGGATTGTAGGAAGGTTCAAGGTCGAACCAAGTCTTGAGCTTTTGGAGGGCTTCGTGATCAAATCCAAAAAGCTTGAGCAAGTGAGTGTAATGTAGCAAGGCATTGCCCTGTGAAGAAGAAGCCGAGTCGTACGAGAAGCCACCGAGTGATCAAGCGTCTCGGAGGCCGAGTCCCAAAGGATCAAGTCGGTTGTGTGATCAAGACTTGTATCCGGATCATTACCACTTTGTATCTTGATCAATACCTAGTGGATTCCTCCAGGAGTTGGAGAAGAGAGGAGTAGAAGAATTACCCCATCTTGAACCTCTATAAAAATTTCATTGTGTCATTTACATTTCAACACTTTAATTCCTGTATCTTAATTGTTTAAATCTGTGATAAATTTGCTATCCACTTGATAATTTCTAAGTACTAAACCAAGCACTAAATCCTTGTTTAACCAAACTTAAGGGTGTTAAGTCTTCCACGAAAACAAACCACGCTTGAGTTAATTTAGACCCAACAAATTGAGTTATTCCATCAACAAAATCGGTTAGTCATTGAGAGACTAACTCTCTTGATTAACTAAATTGGTCATTCACCACCTGAGACACAACCGCGTAGTATCAACTCAAATATTTAAAAGGACTAAATCGAAAATTTGGTAAGGTTTATTCAACCCCCCTTCTAAACCTTACACTTACACCCCAGGGACCTACAAGTGGTATCGAGCGGTTGGTTCATTGAGCCTTCCGCCGGTTCTTGAACTAGATCTCCAAACTTTTCAAAGTCTGCTTTAGTACTTAAACTTTCAAAACTCTCTTTATCATTAAAATTTATTATCATGGAAGCAAATTTGACACGCATCCCTATGTTCACAATTGAAGAATTTGATGATTGGAAAATTCGTATGCAGGCTCATCTATCAGCATTACATGATGAGATGTGGATAGTGATAGAAGATGGGCCACTGCAAATCTTAAAGGTGAACACAGCTGTAAGAAGAGCTGCAGCTGAAGGAGAAGAGGATGTTGCTCCCAGACAAGCCATGGTTGAAAAACCAAGAACTGAATGGACAAATGATGACAGAAAAAGATACAACCTGGACAATGTAGCCAAGGATATCCTTTACAAAACCTTGGACAAAGCCATGTTCAATAAAGTCAAATCATGCAAAACGGCTAAAGAAATCTGGGACAAGCTAACATTGATTTGTGAAGGCTCAGAGCAAATCAAAGAAAACAAATTATCAGTGGCCGTACAGAAATTTGAGAACTTCAAAATGATCTCGGGAGAAAACCTGGATCAACCGGATGCTCGGTTCACGAAATCACCAATGAGCTATCTCGCACTTGGAAAGGAATATACACGAAGGAAATGTGTATGAAGATCCTAAAAAGTCTTCGGTGAATGAATGGGAAATGAAGGTCATGGCACTTTGACATTCCATGGACCTATCAAAGACATCAAACCATGAATTATTCTCGGACCTCAAAGCCTACGAGTTTGAGCCGAGAAGAAAAGACCAGGAAGAGACAAATGCACTCCAAAACAAATGCTCTGGTTGTTAAAGATGGGAAGAGAGCGAGGTCAAAGAAGTCATTGATCCGGAAGAAATAGCCCGATGGTTAAAAGGTTCAACAAGTTCTTCAATAAGAACTACAAGAGAGAAAGGGCGAATCTTCCGAGAAGACACTCGGCTCCTCCAAATCAAGGGAAGATAGGCCAACCAAGAGAACGGATCATCAAAAAGTGAATATCAAAGGGTCAACAATCCAAGAATGGAAAGAGTCGATCAAAAGGTTGAATATCTATGCTAGAACTGTAGACAACCAGTCACTATGCCATTGATTTGCCCATATCCTGTAGTCAACAAATACGGGAATGAAGAAGAAAGAAAGGTCTTGAGAGAAAGAAGACAAGAAAAGAGAAAGCAATGTTGGCTGCAGAGACTCTTTAAACAGTCAAGTCAAAAGACATAGTGATTCGAGAGAGCGATGAAGCGGTATTCAAGTGACTCTAAAGAAGAAGCCCGATCTGCTTGATGGCCAAGGAACAAGATCAACTCGACCAAGAAGATGAGGTACACTCTAACTCATCAAACTCGGACTCTAGTGATAGTGATCGTGACACACACACCTCATCACCCACTGATCTTTATGATTCATTAGGCAAAATGATGAAAGATTTTGAACACATTAAATCCTCACACACACTATTAAATGAGGAAAAACAAATACTCAAGAGCCAAAACTCAAAGTCGACTAAGGAGCCGAGTACTACTCTAAGTCAAATAGTGATGAGAATGAAAGTTTAAAAGTGAAAATGCTAAGTTAATAGCAGAAATTGCTTTGCCATAGAGAAGAGGAGAATGACCTCAAAATGTTATTGCCTCATTCACTAAGGCATCTAAATCATTGGATGATTTTATTATGAGTCAAAGAGAATGTGGAGACAAGAAACAGCGCTTAGGATTTAATTCCTGTGCTATGTCAAACCTCAAAAGTAATTTTGGAAAAAGGATCTTCAAGCCATGAAGAGTCTAAAAAATCCAAAACTCTAAATGTTGCACACACATTCACTCCAAAGCACAATACTAAGCAAACCGGCCTTGGTTATAAAGGAAAAGGAAAACGACCCATTGAGTGCGGCCAAAGGACAATGAGAAGAGATTCAAATGAGTTCTTGACAAACTCCAAACAAAAATACTCAGTAAAGAAGAAGCGAGCTACCAAAAACCCTTAAAAATCTATAAAAGAAATACATATGATGGGAATGGTAGAAAATATCCAAGCCAAGTGATTGGAATAATGTGAACCATCAAAGATAGACTTATGGAATATAAGCCCAAATGGCAAAGGCCTAACTCAAAGAAAAGGCCATTCCAAAAGTATAAGAGCTTTCATCAAGACACATATATGCACCTAGGCACTACACTCGAGACACCACAATTACCCAAAGAAGGCGATTGCTAAAACTTATACACAGCATACAAACAAAAGAGACAATTTTGTATGAACCTAGAATCCCCAAGCAATTTGCCAGGATTAATCATGATTATGGCACGATAGATGGCAACCCCTTAGAGTCAAATCATTTGGCTATAAGTTGGTTGGATCATCTTACAATTCTAACCCCTCAGACCCGGACAAGTATGGGTACCTAAAACTTAATTTCCTTGATTGCGGGTTCAAGGAACAGTGAGCCAAGGAACCTGGTATATGGATAGTGGTTGTTCCGGACATATGACGAAAATAAGAAAAATCTGTCAAAATTCAAGGAAGTTAAAGGAGCAAAAGTCATATTTGGAGGAAATGAAGCTCGAGGTGAAATAAGAGGCATTGGATCCGTCAAGAGGAACGGAGTTAGAAATCACGATGTTGCATATGTCGAAGGACTCAAGTTCAACTTGCTAAGCATAAGTCAACTCTGTGACAAGGGCTATAATGTTGGATTCAACATGGGTATATGCCAAATCAAGGATCTTGAATCGAATGAAGTTGTGTTGCAAGGATGCGCAAAAGAACATGTATGTAGTAGATTGGTCAACCGCTACACATAGCACTCCTCTATTAGCAAAAGAGCACAAAAATCATGTTGGTTGTGGCACAAAAAGGTAGAGTCACCCGAATTTCAAAACGATTAACAAGCTTGCGCGAAGTAATCTTGTGGAAGGACTTCCCGGACTCGATATACAAGAAGGAGAGTATATGTGATGCATGTCGGAGGGAAAACAAATCAAATCTTCATTCAAAGAAAAGACATGTCCATCTTCAACAAGAATATTGCATCTGCTACACATGGATCTATTTGGCCCAAAGTGGAACCAAATAGCATAAGTGGAAAGAAATACACCTTGGTGGTAGTAGATGACTACTCAAGATATACATGGACAATATTCATGTGTAAGAAGAAAGAAACTCTGAAACTACCACAAAATGATGAAGAGGATTCAAAACGAGAAGAGCGAAACCATTATCAAAATAAGATCGAAGAGAGAACCGAGTTTGTCAATGGAATAATAACTTAGTATTGTATTGAAAATGGTATTGGTCATGAACTATCGCCACAAGGACTCCACAAAGAGAATGGAGTTGCGAGAAGAAGGAATGTAACTCTCAAAGAAGCGGCAAGGACCATGTTAGTCGAGGGGTTACCAAAAAGATTTTGGGTGAAGCAATCAACACAAACACTACACTCAAAACAGATGTATGATAAAAAGACATGACTAACAAAGACACCCTATGAGATTTGGACTGGAAGAAAACCAAATGTTGCATATTTTAGAATATTTGGATGTAAATGCTTCATCCACAACAATGGCAAAGACAATCTAAAGGCCTTCGATGCTAAAGCGATGAAGGTATCTTCTTGGGATACTCACCAAAGCAAAGCCTCAGAGTACTCAACAAAAGGACTATGGTTGCGAAGAATCCATTCATGTGGTATTCGATGAGCCAAATGTAAATGGAGAAGACATTGAAGAGTCATAAAATAAGTTGAATCATCCAACCATACGAGAAAGAGTCCCTACGCCAAGTCAAGCCGAATTATAAACTCAAAAGAAGATGAGATAGTCAATCTCAAAAACAATGGGAAAATTTGCGGCTCGGTGATTACGAGAGAGTCGACGCGACAAAGAACACAAACCGCAAGACGATCAATCCAACTAACTTACTCCAACTTTGATGTAAGATGGCCGAGAGACCATCCACGAGAACTTGTCATTGGAGATATAAGAGAAGGTGTCAAAACAAGATCCAACTCAACAAGAAGCTATGTTCACATGCTTTATCTCGCAAATAGAGCCCAAAGATGTGTTACAAGCATTGGACGACACACATTGGATTCAAGCTATGCAAGAAGAGTCAAATCGGTTTGAAAGAAACAAAGTATGGGAATTAGTTCAAAGACCCACACATCAAAATGTTATTGGCACCAAATGGGTGTTCAGAAATAAGATGAACGAGGAAGGTTCTGTGGTAAGAAACAAGGCAAGACTAGTAGCCAAAGGATATTGCCAAGAAGAAGGAATAGATTTTGATGAAACATTTGCTCCTGTAGCAAGACTGGAAGCTATAAGGATGTTTCTTGCCTATGCAGCTCACAAGAATTTCATTGTATATCAGATGGATGTAAAAAGTGCATTCCTAAATGGTTTATTGGAAGAAGAAGTGTATGTTGAACAACCTCCAGGATTTGAGCAGAAGACTCTTGGAGATAAGGTATACAAACTCAAGAAAGCTTTGTATGGATTGAAACAGGCACCCAGAGCATGGTATGATACCTTGTCACAATTCCTAACTGAAAATGGATTCACAAAAGGAAAAGTAGATAGAACACTTTTCAGAATTCAAGACAAAAAGAGTATACTACTTGTTCAAATATATGTGGATGACATCATTTTTGGATCCACAAACAAAGAGCTGTGTGAAAAATTTTCAAACCTCATGCAAAGTAAATTTGAAATGAGCATGATGGGAGAGCTGACATTCTTCCTTGGACTCCAAGTGAAACAACTGAAGGATGGAACCTTCATAAGTCAAACAAAATACACCAGAGACTTAATGAAGAAATTTGGTATGGAGGAGAAGTCTTCTCGTGAAAATACCAATGAATACATCATCAAAATGGACATGGATGCGAGATGGCAAGCCTCGTAGATCAAACAAGATACTGAGCACTTATTGGATCATTGCTCTATCTTACAAAGAGCGGGCCGGACATCACCTTTGCTTGTAGGTGTATGTGCAAGATTTCAATCTGCTCCAAAAGAGAGCCATATGACAAGAAATAAGAGAATATTGAGATACTTGAAAGGAAGCCAAGAAGTTGGCTTATGGTATCCAAAGGAAGGTGGATTCAAGCTAATTGGCTATTCGGACTCGACTATCTTTGGATGCGAGTTGACAGAAAAAGCACCTCGGCACATGTCAAATGCTAGAAACAAAGTGATTTCCTGGTTTAGCAAGAGCAAAATTCAATAGCCACCTCTACAAAATTGACGAGGGAATACATAGGCTATGGGCAATGGCAGTGCCCAAGTCCTATGGATGAGACAAAGAACGGTGAGAGACTATGAAGTTGAGGAAAAAGAAATTCCAATCATGTGTGATAACACAAGTGCAATTGCAATCACTCAAAATCCTGTGTTGC
Organism: Rehmannia glutinosa; assembly: GCA_016081115.2. Taxonomy (NCBI): domain Eukaryota; kingdom Viridiplantae; phylum Streptophyta; class Magnoliopsida; order Lamiales; family Orobanchaceae; genus Rehmannia; species Rehmannia glutinosa. The sequence continues at coordinate 17,492,829 of CM071926.1, read as the reverse complement.
ACTCAAGAACAAAGCATATCGATGTCGATATCACTTCATAAGAGATCATGTTGAAAAGAAGGACATCATCTTGGAATATATCTCAACTGATAAACAATTGGTGACATCTTCACAAAACCATTATGTGAGTCAAGATTTGAAGAACTCAAACATGAGTTAGGGTTAATTGAGTGGTGACACTCGGAAGAATCAAAGAAAAGAAATGGAACACAAAAAGGGAAAAGAGAGCGAACTCACAAATCGACTAAGTAAATCACCAGTATTGGAAAGACAAACTATACCAAGTCACCATTGAATGAGTCACTAAGAGAACTGTGAGAAGAAGAGTTAAATCGGCTAAGGGATAAGTTTCGAGTCACTTATGAGCAAAGTGACAAAACGCATCGTTTTTACTAAGCGGGAATGTTTTTAAGAATGACGTCGAGATAATGATGATGTGTACGGACATAAAGTTTGCACACCAAGCTTATGATTGATATAAATGCTTTGCCGCATTAAATACGAGACATTAAATGCTAAATAGGCGTGCAAAATCTAAACCGCTGATTTCGATCACATTTCAAAAACCACCCGCACGCCCTTTCATAAACCATACTTAAACCATTTTCGTCCGTTTCTCTCACACACTACCAAAACTGTTCATTTCTCTCTCTCAGAAGCAAAGGCAAAAATTCTCTCAAAACCCTATCTATCTTCAAATCAATCTCTAAGTTTTCTTCGATAAAATCCTGAAAAATGGCACCAACCTATGATTTTATCAAGTTAGGAAAGCAAATCCACACCGGGTCTACCATGGATTTCGAGGGCATGGTCAAACAGGGGTCCAATGACGCCCTCATAAAGAAAATAGCTGAAAAACTTCGGACGACCGGCTGAAATTGTTTTTCGACGATGGAATATTCGATGACCTATGTGGAGGAGGTCGCACAATTCTACGTGAACGCTGAGATTCACGATGAAGGAATAAAGTCATCTGTTCACGGAAAGGAGTTCACCATCTCTCGCCAAGGATTTGGTGAACACCGCTCACTACCAACGGAAGGAGCATCGAAAATTAACGAACGGTTGATGTAAACTTGGTCCGCTTGGAAGGAAATAGCCAAGCCCGACTATCTTTGATAAAATAGTTTACACAAAAAACAAGAGGTCACAAGGAGGATTATCACAAGTCGTTGGACATAGTTGCCAAATGTATTGACATCAAATTTGGCGCTTTGACCAATCATTAAAAGCAAAGTTGATCGTAATGGCTGCGATCATTGAAGAAAGGAAAATAAACTGGCCGAGTTTGTCTACGTAGACTATGCCGAATGTAGGGAACAAATCCTTCAAGGAAAATGGCACATTTGGAGGATCCCTAGGATATGGCCTGGTGATTGGCCGGTGATGGAGGTGAAAGGAGTCCCTCTTAGACATGGAAAGGCGTTCCATGTTAACAAGAGGATGTTCAGATCAAACCTCTCCGCGCACGAGAGAGCCTACGCCAAGAGAGGCCGACACGAGTGAGGGGAATCACCGACCACAAGAAGATCTGCAAAATTGCTTTCTCTCCACCAAAGAAGAAAGAAAACCCCCTGCAAATGCTAAGAAGATCAGCTCTTCTCTCGCAAAGAAAGAAAGTCAAACTCTGCTCCCTTCCCGCTTGCAAAGCAGTCACCCCCCTCGAGCGTGTCTCCCGCCTCAAAGAAGCAGCCGGTGAGAAGGACTCTCAAATACCTTCTCCGATCGTCAAAAGAGGAGAACGATAAGCCAAGACGGCCAGCCTCGTAAGAAAACACTAGCACCCCGCCGCCCAAGACTCGAAGAAACTCGTCTCAACCGAAATCCCTCCGGTACAAACTAGAAGACGAAGAAGAATCATCAAGTGCTCCAAGCTTGAAAAACCGGGCCGAGTCGCCCACTCACCGAACAAATACCGAAACCGCTGAAGAAGTCGAGTCCCTGATGTAATTGATGAAACAGCTAAGTCTGGCGAAGGCGATCAAGCAGAGGCAACCTCAAGAAATAGGCGTAGTCCGCGCGCACCGAGACACAAGAAAAGAAGCCGATAGAGCCGATAGTGATGTGATGATCCTATCTCCACCTTACCCGGACATCCAAAATCGTCTGCGTGAGTGGAGGAAATGGAAATTGAGCAAATCAAGGGAACAGTTCCAACGACCCGAGTTTATAGAAGAAGAAGAGAAACTGTTAAACTTCTTTGCCTAACCACTGTGATCCCAAAGATGGATGAAGACAATCGCATGATATCCTGCGGATCTTCAAGGACAAGGAGAAGGAAAGACAGGCAGAGCAAGCCGAGGCACGTGAGAAGGCCAAAGATCGCCTCTCTATCTCCTATTGCACCACAGAACACACATCATCTCTCCTTGATGTCTTATCTCCGAAATGATGAGGATCCTGACTCGCTTTACCACGAAAGAGTTGCAAATGCAGCAAGCATTGCACGAATCGAGAATCCTTCACGAGCAAAAGATTGATGGAGGGACCAGGAGAGTCCTCCATAACACACCGAAATTGATCCAATGGGAGTGGTTCAAAAAATCGCCATCTTGTTGTTCCACCACTTCCCCCTCACTCGGAAGAAGGAAATAAGGGAATTGGCGATGAAATCGGGATAGTGGGGACCCCAATCGAGCCAACCCCTATTGAAGGTGTTTTACCACCGCCCCAACTACGAACACTCAATAGAAACAAATGGGAGTTTGGAGACGAGTGACCCCATTCCAAGTCACTCACCGGGTGAGCTAGCCGAGGAAAACTCCTCCACCGCGGCAAGGGCCTGAGAATGCTTTGCGAGATGACTCCACAAACGAATCCCGGAGGCGAAGTGGAGAAAGTACAAACACTAAACGAACAAAGAAGTTGCCATCAACGAAGCTCGAGGCGATTGAGATCGTCTCACCAGAGTGTGCCAACCGCTCGAAGGCTAATGACGCTGCGATGCAATCGAGGCACAAGAAGGAATGCCACGGGAGTTAACACTGGGGCGATGAAAGTGCAATCCATGGGGTTGAGACTCCAATGGATGCCACCACGAAGACCCTAAGACAAACCGACACTGCGAAAGGAGGTCCAAAACCTCGCTGCAATGAGACTGCAGAAGGTAATGAAGGCCCACGGAGGTTGAGACTTCCCGGGGTAAAGAAGTCGGGCGTAGAGAACATCCCTCCCGCTATCATTGACCCATCTCGAAAAGGAGATAAGCGCTTCATGATTCCCAGGATAATCCTGATGTAACCTTTCTGGGATCGAAGGCGACGAAGAAGCCGAGTCATCCCCGTGATGCACTCCAAAAGACTCACTGCGGATGTTCCAAGCACGAGCAAGTCTCGATCCCAAGACTACTCGTCAAACCTTTAATTTTGATGATGAGCCACCAATGGAAATCTCATCATCGTCCGATGACGCTCGATAAGGCCGAGACCACCCACTCAATTGAAAACCAAATGAGACCAACGGTTGTTGAGAGACAATGAGGCTCGGCAAGTCGGGTCCACTTCACAACAGACCCCACCGAGACAGAGTCCATCGCGCAGCTCCCAAGCTGCAAAGAAAGTTCGACTCAAAAGGAACTTCACGCGCACCTCTCATCATTGAACAAATACCGGTTGGCGCGATGATTCCTTTATAGAATCTTTTCCTTTCTCTCTGGAGGTACCCGACCTCCTGAAGAGTCGAGAACGAGCTCGCACGCTTCCACGCATCACTCATGTTATTCCATCGGTACCATTGTTCCAAATGATTATGACTTTGACGCCGCATGGCCATCACCGCAACGGAAGAATCACCAAGTCCGCGAAGTGTTCAAGGCATTATTTGCCGAGATTGAACGGATGGAGAGGCATCGAGGCCTCTATGGACATGCGGCGACAACAGAGATGCTGCCAATCTTACTCTGACTTGAGAGGCATAACGATCGGGATCGGGAATGGTGGCAACAAAGAAGAAACAATGCGTGTGGAACAAGTTAGATACTTCAGACATTGTTCAACAAGTCTGCTGGTATGGAGAGCCGAGAATGCCGATGCAAAAACGAAGTTGAGAGAACACATTGAGCACATGCATGAAGCTCACACTTTGCCGAGATAAAGTCTGCTGCGTGAGCAAAATAAGAGTGATCTACAAAGTTTGGAAGAAAACATGAATAGAAAATTCAGCCTTCTCATGGCCGAGATGAAGCTAATTTCAAGAGTCCAACGCCACCGATCCGAATTTCGTGCCGCATACTCCGCAGCAGACTCGAGACAAACTTCGACTATCGCCAGGCTCGACTTGCTTGCCAAGATGTTTCAGTGTCCCTCTCTCCTTGATGATGCCAAAAAGGGGAAGAGGAATACCTTGGAAGCACGAAGAGATCCGTCGAAAAAGAGGATGCAAATTGCGAAGGGAAAGACAAATGAGGAAATGTTAAAGCAAAAGAAAGGAAAATCCGTTGAGGGGAAGGATCGAAAGATGTGACCTTGATGATTGCACAAACCCCCAACAAGGTCTTGTCACAAAGTGACATTATCGGCAAAAAACTCCCGTGACTCTGCCACTCCAACACTCTGCTATATCTATGGGCCGAAAAGAGAAAGACAATTGAAGCGAGGGATGGAGGAAGTGGAAGGAAGAATGGATGCCCGGTTATGAACATCTTGAAACAACATGGAGGCATTCCAAGAGATAGAGACACTTATGCCATCTCGGATGCCGGACAAAGCCACGATCGTTGATGAATTTAAAACGCCGCATCCGGGAAGGATACTTTGCAAATATGTCTATGGCTCAAGCTTGGGACTTGTCTTGGGAAAAGGGTCTCACGTTATGTGAAGAAGCCGACAGCAAACTACCCAAGCGATCACTCTCCTGGTCACTCCGCGGTCACTCACCGGAAAGAAGAAGACCCCGACAATACACGCCCGAGGTAGAGGAAGAAGCGATGGTGGAGGAAGAGGTTTCGACCCAGGCCTCCGCCTCAAAAACATTGAATACGTAGATCCAGGCAAGAAAGAGGAGGATCTCTTTGGGCTGGTCTTGACCAAATAGCAAATTTGCAAGTGGCTAAAAGTAATGATGAGTATGCGAAAAGAATAGAATAGAAGAAAACAAGAGACAAACTCAGCTATGGGAGGAAAGACAAGAAAGATTAAGAAGAGGTGAAGAAGCCGGAAGGCATATGAAAAGAAGAAGAAAGCGGTTGACGATGAGAAAAAGAGAAGAAGAGCGAAGATCTTTGAACAAGATGAAAGGAGGAGACAAGGAGATGAAGTGTTGTTTTGTCTACCCCTTCATGTATTTTATGATGTAAATACATACTATGTAAGTCTTCCGCAATAAAGCTATAAATTCTTCATTTTTTTGTAGACAAATGTTTGCTCGGATACACCTTGTAAACAAATGTTGTGTAAAAGAACAAGAATGTTATGATCAATAAAAGGATTGATTCTCGCATACATTCTATGTCAATACACTATCTCGTATGTATCTTTGCTATTTGCATTTTTGAATGGTTTAAGTTTTGGCATCATCAAAAAGGGGAAATTGTTAGGAAATTTATTGTTTAGATTTTGATGAATGCCATGTAAAACTTAGAATAGGAAGTTGGCACCCCATTCTTGTTGTAAAATGCATTGTAATAAATAGAAATGGGTCAAGCCGAGTTAAGTCACCTACGCCCAAACATGCAAGAGGACAACGGAGACTAGAAGGAAGACTCACGCGAGACAGAACCAAGTATGGCAAAAGAAGAGTAGACGGAACTCTATCAAGAAGCAAATGAGATGCGGTGAGTGGAGTATCGACCAAGTCAACTCAAGAAAAGCCAAGTCTCAAGTTGAAGTGATGAAGAGTCATCCATGATTGGAAGGCTATAAGTCACCTGGGAAAGCAAGGAAATGCAATCAAGTCGAGATAATCAAAAAGATCCGTTACGTAAATCAAGGGAATTACCTAAACAAGTAATATCTCCATACCACATTTCTCGAAGTGCTCGACCCCGAGAAGCGTGCAAAAGGAACAAACCAATGGGAAGCACTACACCGTGTCGAACTCGAAAAGGTGAATAACAATTCATACGAGGAAATGGCAATTCCAAGGATCGCAACAAGACAAGCCAACGACGCAAGTGACTTTCAAAAATAAGCCTATCTCTTCAACGACGATTTTTGAAAGATCACTATAAAAGGCCGAGAAATGACTTTGAGAATAATAAGAAGAAGGACTAGAGACCAACCAAAAACGTTCAAGCAATTATTAGAAAATCAAATATTCTCAATCCTCAAACTTCTACACTACGAAGAACATCAATCCAACACTCACCGTGAAGGAAAGATAACTTCAATCGGTTGAAGAGAAAAATACTTGAAAAATCAAGGGGGGTCTACATTCCACGAAGGATTGTAGGAAGGTTCAAGGTCGAATCAAGTCTTGAGCTTTTGGAGGGCTTCGTGATCAAATCCAAAGAGCTTGAGCAAGTGAGTCAGAGTAGCAAAGCAAATGCCCTGTGAAGAAGTTGAGTCGTCGCGAGAAGCCACCGAGTGATCAAGGCGTCTCAGATCGAGTCCCAAAGGATCAAGTCACCGTGTGATCAAGACTTGTATCTGACTCAAGTACCACTTTGTATATCTTGATCAATACCTAGTGGATTCCTCCGGAGTTGGAGAAGAGAGGAGTAGAAGAATTACCCCATCTTCGAACCTCTATAAAAATTTCATTGTGTCATTTACATTTCAAAGACTTTAATTCCTCGTATCTTAATTGTTTAAATCTGTTGATAAATTTGCTATCCACTTGATAATTTCTAAGTACTAAACCAAGCACTAAATCCTTGTTTAACCAAACTTAAGGGTGTTAAGTCTTCCTTCCCCAAAACAAACCACGTTGAGTTAATTTAGACCCAACAAATGAGTTATTCCATCAACACTCGAGTTGAGTCTGTTGAGAGACTAACTCTCGATTAACTAAATTGGTTGTCCACCTAGACACAAATGTAGATCAACTCGAATATTTAAAAGGACTAAATCGAAAATTTGGTAAGGTTTATTCAACCCCCTTCTAAACCTTACACTTACACCCCCGGGACCTACGTTTCTCTCCGGTCTTGGTGCTTGTCTTTGGCCGAACCAAGACGTCGAAGCCATTTGATATTCACGAAAAATCTCGTCTTAAATTTGTTGGAAAAACTGGTGGTGTATATCGAATGGCTGAAGAATCGAGCAGAGTTTCGATACGAAAATAGATGTTGAGGCAAGAGTTAGACTCTTTCTCTTTAAGATGAGATTGCCTCGCTCACGGTGCTTACGGAATACGACAATCGTCTCCCAAGATACAACGACAGACTACTTGCGATAGTTGCACTACAAATCGCAAGTACAACGAACACTATGATGCTCTTAAACTCTCTTTTACAAAGTTATGCAGAAAGCTAAAGTGAATTTCGAAATTTGATGTGATGAAATGAATTAAATTGGTTTATATAGAGCTCCTGGTCTTCTCTTCGAGGTGCAACCCCTGGTCCGGATTAGTCTTGACCGTCAGATCGCGCCATGTGGTTAACAGCTACGATCTGATGGTCCTGTCTGATCCGCCTGAAGGAACACACCCTTTGACATACATCGTGTCCAGTCACGGTGCCCCGTTAGCGAATAGACGCACCCAATCAGCGCCAGGATGAACCCTGGTTCGACTTTCCAAAACTTTAAGGCTCCTCAAAGATCCTCGCGACGATGCGTACGTGCGCCTCTAAAGCGCCCAATGCGACTATGAGCGACGTGCGCGGGCCCGGGTACGGCTCGGACGGTGTCCGAGGTGCCTTTTGAGCTAGCCAAATGCTAATCAAAATTGACTTGGTCCACTAGGGTGTACCATAAGGAGTTCCACATGATTACTCCTTATTAGTGGTGAAGCTCTTTATTAAGTAGTCAAACATTTAATATGTTTCCTATGTGGGATATGGTTTTCCATATTCCCACTCTTTTATATTCCATATATAAAAGCATTTTAAGTGGCCAACTTAAAGCATTTATTTCTCATTCACCCGACATTGGTTTTGAGAAATTCAAAATGCTAAATTCATCTACCCGCGGCGTAGATAACGTTTATCTCATTTATTTCATACTTCGAATAAATGAACCCACTTAAATAATTGGTCAAAATTGGGTCAAAACCCAATTAACAAAACCAATTCCAACAGTTATTTTACCATCGCCAACCAAAATCCTTTGTTTCCACATTTATTATTATTTTCCACTCTTTTTGTCCATTGCACTAACAGACAACCTCTTTCGATAAATACTAGAATCACTTTTGTCTAGCTATGTTATATATACTGTCCAACACATAGCTTTAATTCTAAACTTAATTTGGATCACCCCAAGAGATCCACAATCAAATTCCTAGCAATAATTCTATAGAATTAGTTATGGAAGCAAGCGATGTAACTCTTTTAGGAATGTGGGCCTGTCCATATGTTAATCGGGCTCAGCTTGCTTTAAAGATAAAGTCCATCACATATGAGTTCATCGACGATAATCCCCACGAGAGAAGAGAGATGCTCCTCAAATATAATCCTGTTCATAAGAAAATCCCAATTCTGATCCATGGAGACAAGCCAGTTTGTGAGTCCCTTATTATTGTGCAGTATATTGATGATGCATGGGCTAACGGCCCATCAATCCTTCCTTCTGATGCGTATGATCGGGCCTTGGCCCGTTTTTGGGCAGCTTATATTGATGACAAGGTACACTTAATTTGTTTTCCCTGATTTATTCCTTTATTTCAAGAAAAAAAACTAAAATGAACAGATCTTTAAGTGAAATGCCTCTAGGTTCATGCCCTCTCTTTTTATTTTAAGGTTAATTACAAAAACTATCTTGAGGTTTTCATAAATAAAGATATCAAATTGGCCGTCCAGCCACTAGATTTGATGCCCAACCCATGAAAATACACACGAAATGATCAGGCCTATATGCCGGCCTGGCATTTCAAGCCTATGGGATGGGCTGGATTTGGTAGCTCTATTCATAACCATGTTTTCATCAAATTATTTGTAATATTTAGAAAAATAATGTAACTGTAAAATGCAAGATAAAAAGTTTGTGCTATTTCTAATATTATGAGAGTTGAAGGATTTAAAATATTTGATGACACGGTAAATTCAATCAGTTCGACTAATGGTTGTGATAAAAGTGTAAGATGGTGTCAAATCTCAAGGAGGTTTTTGTAATTTTGAAACTTCTGTAATTTCTGTAATTTTGAAATTTCTTTAGATTTTTCTGTAATTACCTAAAATCTCACTTTTTTTTTCTTTTCTTATTATCCCTAAGGTTAATTGCAAAAGCTATCATGATGTTTAGCCTAATTAAAAAAATCAATTATTTTTCAAAATTACAAACATCTTCTTGAAATTTGTTTTTATTTTACAAATTACACCTATTGAAGAGAGCATCTACAAAATAAAAAACAAACTTTAGTTTATTTTTAAATCGACTAAAACTCAGGAGTAGTTTTTGTAATTTAACCTTTTATTTTAACTCTCTCTAACATAATTAAAAATGATTTTAGTGGTATCCATTAGTCAAAGTGCTTAGACAGACAGAGAAACAAGAGGAAAGAACATCACTTATACAGAAATTGTCCGAAGGGCTGATGTTGCTGGAAGAGGCCTTTGTCAATTGTAGCAAAGGGAAACCTTATTTTGGAGGAGATAACATCGGTTATCTTGACATTGTTCTTGGATCTGTCTTGGGATGGTTGAGGGTGACAGAGATAGTTGTTGAAGTACAACTGTTGGATGAAACCAAGACTCCTGGATTGGCGAAATGGGCCGACCGATTTTGTTCGGATGATGCTGTTAAGGATGTTTTGCCAGAGATTGACTCTCTCCTGGAACTTAATAAGAAGATCCAAGCTTTTATTAAAGCTGGAGGTTTTAAGTGAACATGGTTGTAATTGTGATTGGTTTTCTGTTTTCATTTTGTCCAGGATTCTGTTAAGATGAACCTCTTTAGGTCAAATAATATATGATTGCAGAACGTATGCAATAATTTCTCTGTATTTTTCTATATCCACACGCATTTTTCTGATTTGTAATCCACCTATGCAATAAGTCAATTAGTTTTCATCTTATGACTTATTTTAGGAATAATTACAAAAAAAAAAAAGAAAAATACCTAAGGTTTGAGCTAATTAAATAAAAAGCAAGAGGTTTTCGAAAATTACAAAATGCCCTTTAATGTTCGTTTGTTTCTTAAATTTAAGAGGATAACTGTAATGTTTTAACAAACATAAGGGGAGTTTTTCAAACGTTTTCACATGAAGGGGAAAAATGTAAAGCGGATCAAACCTAAAGGTTTTTTTTTGTAATTTTCAAAATTCTCTGGTTTTTGTAATTAGCTCGAACCTCAAGGGTGTTTTTGTAATTATCCCTTTATTTTATCTCGACCAAATTCTCGAATTTTTTTCTAAAAAAGAAAAAAAAGGGGGAATAACCAACAAAGCGATCAAGTTCTTCTTTGGTGCTACAATATACTGTGCACTGATAGGTCACAGGATAGCTACCATTATGCATACAAGAGACCATCTTATTCTTAATGCAAACAAACAATAAACATTGGAATGGAAAATACAGCTTATGGTCGAAACAATTTGTCACTCTTCTAGCTATAGGGTCTAGGGAAAACATGGATTGTTTACTGTTATCCTTGCATAAATCACTACTATATAGCAGACAACAAACTAGGGCCTTACACGGTTACACCTAGCGAGATTTGGGTGGGGTTAGTGGGGTTTAGATAGAATTAGACAGGGCCTAATCGACAGAAAAATGTAAGCGGCCAATGGGGGCCTAGCGTCTAGGCAAGTAGGGGGCCAAGGTGGATACATTTAGAAAAATGCTATAAAAGTCACAACTATAAAATACACCTGATACTCAAAAGAATCCTAACGGTTTAGTCCATAGAAGTCAAATTCGAACCAAGGACAAATCTCTAACCACCAGCTTTATAGTACAGACAGGATTGTGTTTGTCGCATGGTGCAATGGAATCAATAAGGCAGCTAGTAGACTAATCTGTCCCAATCTTACAAAACAATAACCAATTATCTTATCCTTGAATCGAAACACTTGACAACTTACCAATCAGTTTAATATATAAACAGGGAATACAACATGCGCATCAAAGCAAACTATTTGGGAGCTAGCAAAACAGGACAAGCTCATTAGCCGGTTTTTCGTATGAAAATAAATATTCCAATAATGCAAGTTAACTTTGCACATTAGACAGCCTCACATGTTTAAGAGCTTAGTTTCGATCTTCAGTTAACCTACTACCAAGACACAAAAAGAATCAAATAAATGTCTTTGCATTATTAAACAAATCTGATGCCGGCTGCTTTGTTTCCCTGCCGGCTATTGTGTTTGACACAATGCTTAGTAAACAGTGGATGATATTTTCAATTGCATCAGTAAAATAGAATTTATTGTTTGTCTTTGTGACATGAAAGCTTCAATTTCAACATCAAGTTAACTCCCCCCGTCCCTATTATACCATTAATATAAGTAAGACATATAAAACCTCGGTAAATCCAAAGTTAACTAGCTTTCCCTATATGTTTTTATAGGTCGCAAGATCAAACTTAGACTTTGAAATCATACTTATCACATTTCAAGGTAAGACTATATCCAGTGAGCATTAGCTATGGCAACAAGTGATGTAACGGTTTTAGGAGCATGGCCAAGCCCGTACGTTAACCGGGTCGTGATGGCTCTCAAGATAAAATCTGTTGAGTATGAGTTAGTCGAAACGAATCCCCACCGAAAAAGTGAGCTTCTTCTTAAAAGCAATCCTGTTCACAAGAAAGTCCCTGTTCTTATCCATGCAGACAAGACAATCTGTGAGTCCCTTATCATTGTTCAGTATATTGATGATGCCTGGACTAATGGACCATCCATTCTCCCTTCTGATCCTTACGACCGTGCCATAGCGCGATTTTGGGCAGCTTATATTGATGAAAAGGTACATTTTTTCTCTCATTTTTCTCTTTCGGACAAATAACTAGAGCTGGCAAAATATTGCGCCCGATCAGCCCGGCCCAAGTCCATGGCGAATGGCAAAATTCGGCCCAGATTGCTCTGGCCTTATTTTTCTTCGGACAGCTAGAAAAATTCCCAGCCAAGCTCAGGTATAGATTTTGTGTACAAAATCTGTCAGGCCGAGCGAGTCCAACCCCCCGGCCCATCAAGCAACCAGGTCGGGCCGGACCGGGCTCCATTTTGGCTGCTCTACTAATGAAAAACACACACAAGTTAAGATGAAAAACAAAAATAGTTAGGCTAAATTGCAATTTTAGTGTTGTAGATAATCCTGCAACAATCACGATTTCAAAAAGTTCTGCAATTTAAAAAAAAAATGATTTCAATCATTTGGTCAGGGAAAATTAGAAAATTTGTTGGAAAATCAACATGTTCAGCCAAACCCATTAATGTAGAAATCAATTATTTTTGGTGAACATTCAATAAATGAGATTTCTTTCTTGAGTTTTGTCTCATACCTAGTGAACATGCCAACTCACTTGATGATGTCTACTTAGGCAAAATTATATTCCACATGTGTTGGTTTGACCAAATTGTTGACACATGAATTTCTCTAACAATTTTTTCAATTGGTAACAATCAAATGACTGAAATCGATAATTTTCTAAAATTATGTTTTGGCAAATCGTGATTTTGTAGGACCATTATTGCAACTCCTATAACTACAACACTAAAATTGCAATTTAGCCAAAACAATTATGTATAGAATCATTCCTTTAAGAAAATGAAGTTCTGTATTTTTTTTATTCCAAGTTATGGAAGTAAAACTTTTAGTATGCTAACAACATACTCGAAATGGTTTCAGTTCTTTCCACTATTCCGACAGCTTAGGGACGCCAAAGAGGACGAAGCAAAAACAGCAATTTTGGAGAAAATATATGAAGGATTGCTTTTATTGGAGGAGGCATTTATCAATTGCAGTAAAGGCAAAGCTTTCTTTGGTGGAGATAGTGTTGGTTATCTTGATATAGCTCTGGGGTGTCAAGTGGGATGGTTGAAGGTGACAGAGATATTAAGTGGGGCTAAATTTCTTGATGAAACCAAGATTCCTTGTCTGGTGAGATGGGCAGAGAGGCTTTATTCAGACAGTTGTGTTAAGGATGTTATGCTGGAGACTCATATGCTTCTAGAAGTTTTCAACAAGTTTCAGGCCATGTCAACGGCTGCTTCTGCTTGAAAATGACTGTTATCAATGGAATATTGCAATTTGCAAGATAGATTGGCTTTTATTGTTCGAGTCTAAATATAACTTTGATCAATGTTGTTTGTGGGGAGATTGTTCTCTGTCTCTCTTTCTTTATTTGATTTACCTTTCTTGTGGAGTTGATTCAAATAATGAGGGTATGATTGCACGTTTTGTCATTTTGAGTTTTTTTTTTCTGCTAGAGAATGGCGATGATAAAAATTTTAAAAGAAAAAATGAATTTTTAATTTTTGATGGTGAGATTGGATATTAAATGAAAATGTAATAATAATCATAAAAGTTGATTTGATTTTGAAATAGTAAAACAATACTTGTGATTAGAAATATTTGAGTGAGTCTGTGATAAATTTATAGAAAAATGTATAATAATAATAAGTGATTTGATGGTTTTATCCAAAAATGAGTGGAAATCATTAGTGGAAAAAAAATGTGAATGCGAGTGAATATGTGATTTTTGAAAATTTTGATAAAAAAAAATCACATTTGATGTAAAAACATATATTCTAGCGGAACGAAAATGAGATTTTTTTGGTATACAATAACTAACTAAGCCTCTTTAGGCAAAACAAACAATGTCAGCTTCCAAGTTATGCAATAGCTTGTGAGTAGAGTTTACAAAATTAATTGGTCTGGCCCGACGGGCCAGTCCAATCAGCCAGCCCGCATATAAGATTGGGTTGGATTGGGCTTCATTTTTAGCAGCTCAAAAAGAATTGGGCCTACATTGGGACGACCCAAGGCCTGATGGGCCTAACCAAACATATACGTAAAAGGTGTTGTTGGGTTGGGCTGGGCCACTAGAAATGACGGGAAGATGAAATTTTGTGGTGACCAAGCCCGCCCCAGCCCGATGGATTTTGATCGGACTGGCCTAGCCCGACCCATTGCTAGCTCTACTTGTGAGTAAATGGTGAAGTATGCTAATGATGACTAGTTTCAATCGTGTAATAAGAGATGGGTTCATTACAATGCTTTTAATGATAGCCGGTTTGATTCTGAGAGTCATTTGAAACTGTCAAAACCAAAAATTCAATGAGTCGGCTTAATGAAAAGGTAAGGTTGATCGCATTTCATAGGCCCAAGAATCGAGCCTATTTTGGTCTGTCCATACGACCTAAAAAGTTGGGCCAACCATGACGCATTTAGGGTCTAGTCCCTACTACCTAAAAAGTTGGGCCAACCCCTAATGTATTTTAAATGCATTTTCTAAACATGGGACTAGTTGTGCTCCAAAAATAGTGAGCGATGGAGTTTCAGTCCGACGGCCTAGCATCAGCCCGACCTAACTTATTTGATAGCTCTAAGTTTGACCCGATCAATTTAATATCCATCCAGGAAACAAATAGGCAAAGCAGAAAAATTTGGTAGGAAAATTCATTACTTAACCAGCTGATTTATAAAGAGTTTAGGGGATGTATGGATGTGTTTCCAAGTCCAATTTCCAGTTTCTAGTGTTGGAAAATAAATTTTCAAACTTTATTGGTTTTCGCGTGAGAATTGAGAATATATTTGGTTTGTTGTGTGAATTTCTATTTAGAAATGAAAATATGTTTGGTTATAGTATTTTTGACATAGATTTGTGTGATTCTAGTGTATTTTTGACATCGATTTGCGTGATTGGAGTGTATTTTCACATAGATTTGTGTGATTATAGTGAAAACTTGTTTGGTTATATTTTCAAAAGAATTTTTCCATAAAAAATGAAAAGTGAAAATGACTTTATTTCTATTGAGAAATTTTTTAAACAAACATAAATTTATTTTCTGGAATAGTTGGAAATTGGAAAATTGTATTTGAAAGTATTTCATACATACCCTTAGCTTGTCAGAAGGTAAGAGTAACATTCCAGAGTATTTTGAGATCTTCAATGTGATCTCCGTTAACGTACTCCAAGACCAAATCTTGTGGAATCTCATTGATTTGTCTAATTAAACATATGGCAAATGGCTTTTGCTTAAACAAATATAAGTTACCTGCTGGCAACAAGATTTTCATAATATTTGAGAATCTTGAGATTCTCAGGGCCTATTTGTTTATGTTTCCATGGTTCATTTCTAATTTTTGGAGTTGGAAATAGAATTTTGAGAATTTATTGGTTTTCATGTGGAAATTGGGATTGTGTTTGGATGAATGAATTGAAATGTGTTTTATCTAGGGTTGAAAATGAGATTGTGTTTGGTTTGAGTAGTTTTGAAATATTATTTTATGTATATAATAATTGAAAAGTTGGTAGTGGTGGGGTCCACTTCAATATTTTAATTTTAATATATAATAGTAAGATTAAGTTGGTGGGTCCCATTAGATAGTTATAATTTAAAAATAGTAATATTTTAAGTAGATAAAGTTGATAATGGTGGGTCTCACATATATAATTGGGTTAAAATATGAGAATAGTGATTAATAAGTAATGATGAGTGATGTAGGGTAGTGTATAGGTTTGAGAATAGAAATTATAAGTTTGAGATGTTGTTTTATGTGAAAAATAGAAAATGAAAATGATGATTTCCATTGGAAATTTTATGAACAAACATAATTCCATTTTTATGTATAATTGAAAACTGGAAAGAGGCCATTGGAAACATAAACAAACAAGCCTCAGTTGCCTAATTCATTAATCTGCAGCAGGAAAGTCAACTTTGCCGGCAGTATTTTACAATTTCCAGAATGAGTAAACAACTTACCACGATTTTCATGAGATTGATAAATATTGAAGTTACAGCCTCTACAATTTGCTTTCCACCAATAAATAGCATGGAAATGGAAGTCAAAATTATTGTTGTAATCTTCCAAAGACAGATGATTTTAAAAGAGACATAAATGTACTTAACAAAACTCGGGAATACGGAAATGACAAATACTATTTTTTATAATTACAAAAATTACCCCTGAAATTTAGGGTAATTACCAAAAAAAATATTGAGTTTTCAAATTACGTAAACCTCCTCGAGGTTTGCTTTCCTCTTACATTTTTATATCAACTATCAGTTGAACTGACTGAATTTGTTGACTTCATCAAACTTTTTATAATTACATCCCTCAATTTAATAAATATTCAAATAACACCAACTTTTGTATTAAATTTCACAATTGCATCCAGGGGGAGAGGTATGTGTATGGGAAAAGGGCTCTGGCCCACCCTCCCCAAACTTTTTCCTTTTTAAATTTTTTATATATAAATTATTTTTCTAAAGTGTTTGCCACCCCCACCTCAGGAATGCGTAATTTAATATTTCATTGACCGCCATTTATAGGGGTGTCAATATGGGTTGGGTCCGGGTTTGTGGGTCCGGGTTCGCAGGTTGGCGTGTCGAATAACCGTCCGGACCCGACTGCTTAATTATTTGTGTCGAGAATATCGAACCTGACTGACTGCTTATTTCACAGGTAACCCAAACCCAACCCGTTTAACCCATTTAATAAAATTATTTTAATATTCATTTAATATTTTTAACTGAAGAAATTTATTTTTTTTCAAAATTAACCACTATCTCACGCTATTCGATCAATAAAAAATATTACAATTCACAACAAACAAAAAGAAATAAGATAATTGCATAAATAACATACCATACTAATCATATTTTGAGGATAATATTCAAAAGTACATGCATAATAATAACAAATACATAATTAAGGAGGTTTTATCATTTGAGTTTTAAAGATATGTCTTGTTTGTTGTTTTTTCTTACAATTAGTTATTTACTTTTTTTTTTAAATTCACAAACGGGTTAGACGTGTTAAACAGGTCATAGTAGGTTGACCCGGACCCGACCTATTTAATTGGCAGGTTAGTTGGGTCCGACCCAATTTCGACCCGGACCCACGAAGTTTGGACCCATACCCATTAATTTCGTATTAGGTTCGTGTCGGGTTTGCGTGTCGGGTCCTAAATTGACACCCTTAACCATTTGGTCCATTTCCTATAACTAAAATTAGTGGGCCTTTGCACAAAGCCACAAGTCTTATTAATAATTAAAAAAAATAACAAATATTAAGGATATTGATCGGGATTCGAACCCGGTATCTTTTAGTTTATTTGAAATTTATCCTCTTCCCTTCAACCATTACTCCCAACTTATTAAAAAAACATACGTATATATGCTATATATATATATATATGGACTTTAATGTTTTCTTTTTTTCCCATCAAAACTAACCTCAGACCCGCACATAGAGAAAAGTTTAGACTTTCAATAGCATAAGAGAAAAAAAGTTTTCTTAGTTTTTAATATTGAATTCTTGAAAGGGAAAAAGTGGAGAAGATTGTGGGTTAACTTACAACTAATTTATTTGACTCATTTTTAATTGGCTCAAAAAATGGTTCATTTTAAGAGATATTAGGCCGAAATTTGCAAGCCCTTTTTTAAGCTGTTCTAAAATTTGAGAATGAAAATAGTGCTGAAATTTTTGGCAAACCCTTTTTTAATCTGTTCTAAAATTTGAGAAGTAGAAAGAATGAGATATTTGGCAGCAACAGGGATTGAACCCTTCTTTAAAGAGAAAGATGAAAGTGCACACCCAGGTTAACCAACTTTTTTTGTTAAACATTATTGGCTGTTTTTAACATATAAACATATTTTAGACTATTAAATTTAAATAAAAAATCTCGTTGGTGGGGCCCTCATCGGAGGGGGGCCTTGGGCGGATGCGCCGCCTCGACCACTCCAAGTACGGCTCTAGTTGGCCCCCCTCCCTCCAAATACTATATCATGGCTCCGTCCCCTGATTGCATCCCTCAATTTTTCTAAATATTACGAATAGTCAGATAAAAAGTTGGGTCTATTTGTAACATTTAAAATATTGAGAAGTGTATTTGTAAAATATTTGATAATGTTAGCAAATTCTATTAGATCAACTAACGGTTAGAATAAAATTTAAGTCATAAATTAAACCTGAATGTGGTTTCTGTAATTTTGAAGTTTCTTTTTTTTTTTTTTAACTATCACAAATCTCAGGGGTAATCCTTTTTTGTTTTAACATTACATGTTGAGAATTAAAAAAAGGAATCACTTTTCAAGCAATGATAACCATTCGTTATAGTTGACATGCTTTCTTTAAAATTTATTATATACATAACCATGTCATCATAGTTGGCTATATAAAATGAAGCACGAGATGGGCAAAATATTTTGTTATTGTTAGCAGATCCTACGCCTGCATTATAAAACAGCCAAGTTAACTTTTAAAATTACAAAAAATACCCTAAAGTTTTATTTTGTGTAACATTTAACCCCCTTCATAAGCAAAAAATATTTCATAATCCTCCCTCATATGTATAAAGTATGTTACAGTTTACCCCTTAATTTTAACACTGAATCAAACCTCAGGGGTATTTTTTGTAATTTTGAAAGTTAGTTAGGTATTTTTGTAATTATGTCAAATCTCAAGGGTATTTTTTTTTAACTATCCCTTAAAAAAATTATATAACAACCAAGAGAACAAGTCTTTATTACATAAGATATATCTAAGTTTCTCAATTCAGAATACTGGCATCAGTACTCAAATTCTAAGTTTTTGTTCAAGAATTGGGTATGGCAAAAGGTGATGTTCAGCTACTAGGAGCATGGTCAAGCCCATTCACAAACCGGGTTCAAATGGCTCTTAATCTAAAGTCTATTGATTATGAATTCATTGAAGTGAATTTCTATAGCAACAAAAGCGAAAGCCTTCTGAAAGCCAATCCGGTTCACAAGACAATCCCGGTTCTAATCCATGATGAGAAGCCGATATGTGAGTCCCTTATAATCATTCAATACATTGATGAAGCCTGGACAAAAAATGGTCAGTCCATTCTCCCTTCTGATCCTTATGATCGTGCCATAGCCCGTTTTTGGGCAGCGTATATTGATGAAAAGGTATAATTTCATTTTTTGTCCTTTCCCAATTCTTTCCGGGATGATTCATGTAATTGTTTCATTTTTATTAGCTCTTCATGATGATATTTTTTTGGGATAGTTAAAAGATACCCTTGAAGTTTAGTGTAATTAAAAATAGAGTTGTCTAATGGGCCCGGGCCGATACTGGCCTATCGGGTCAAAGAGAAAAATTATGCATGGCCAAGTTGAACTAAAATACAATTGAGCCGCTATTTTGGAGCTCGGTCCAGCCCAATCCATGCTTTGAAAATACACACAAAATGAGTGGGGGACCAGACCCAACTTTTTAGGCCAAATAGGTCTGCTCCCTTTGAGTCTATAAATTACATCCCTACCCGTCTTTTTCATTGGGTGGTGCTAGTTTAATGACTCTAATTACAAAAAGGATCTAACTATTTTTCAAATTTATAAATACCCCGTAATATTTGTTTCTTTCTACAAATTACACCACAAGACCGTAATATTTGTTAAGTAAATTAATACAAATCTCAATGGGATATTTGTAACACCCTAATACGATACTTGTGTTGGGTAAAATTTGTTCACGTGTATGGTTTTACATTTTTCGAAAATGGTCTGAATTTAGTAAATGGTTTAAGTCGAGGCGATTTCGAATCGGTCTCAAGAGAAACGCCCGTACACCGAGTGCTTACGGTTCGGCGTTCGCCCAAAGATACAACGACTTTTACGTCTCGAGTTTACAAAGACTTGAAAACTCGAAACACAAATGAACAACGAAAGTTCGAACTTTCAAGCTTTGAACGAAAGGGAAAATCAATATGCTCGTATGATGCAAATGACGAGTTATTATCTCGGTTTTTTCAGTATTCAAATCATCTGCTGCGGGCTTCAATATTATAGGCAACGAAGTGCGTCACGGAAAATCGCTGCTACCAGGGCTCGAAAAGGCACATTTTTTTGAACAGACGCACTGCGCCAGAGAGAGCACGGCTTTAGACGCACGGGCGTGCGCCGCCGTGCGTGCGGAAAACTCAAACCTTCGGACTCAAAGACGACAAAAATTAATTAAATCTATTTAATTAATTAAATATTTTAAAGGTTTTTGGTCCAAAAGAATAAGGGCCCCCAAGCCCCAGGCTCACGGCCGGACCGGCCAGCCGGCCAAGGCGGCAGCGCGTGTCTTTGACCAAACCCACAAGCATGTGTCCTCCTCCCCTTTAAAAACTTGGGTGCCCCAAGGGCCCAAACCCATTTGTCCAACTTAGGATAAATAAAGTGTGCAACTTTACCTCCTTTTTCCTATGTGGGATGGAGCATCTCTCCTCCCCCCACATTTTCCATTTTCCATACCATTTATTTGTATTAAGTGGCTAACTTCTAGCATTAATTTCTCATTCACCCGGAATCGGTTTTGAGAAATTCCAAATGCTATTCTCATCTACTCTCTAAGTAGAATTTTTACAAATAATTTAATTTCATTTTTCACAAATGGAAACCACTTAATTAATTGGTCAAAATCGGGTCAACACCCCATTTATCAAAGACCAATTCCAACAACTTGTAAGTTTGAAAGATAACATGAGTGTTTTGTAATTAGGCTAAACCCGAGAAGTAGTTTTTGTAATTTACCCTTATTATTGTTTTGTTTTTCATGTTATTGCAATTTGCACATGGATTAACTGAATTATGACATTCTTGAAATGTTTTTAGTGGTTTCCATTACTCAAGGAGCTTGGAAAGGAATCAGGAGACGAGACAAAAGCAGCGATTGTGAGGAAAATATTTGAAGGAGTGGGGTTGTTGGAGGAGGCTTTTGTCAAATGTAGCAAAGGAAAAGAATTTTTCGGTGGAGATAATGTTGGTTATGTTGATATTGTACTAGGCTGCTTCTTAGGATGGATAAAGGTAACAGAGTCAATGGCTGGTCTGAAATTGTTTGATGAAACGAGGACACCTGGATTAGCAGGATGGGCTGAGAGGTTTGTTTCACATAATGCTGCTAAGGATATTGTGCCAGAGCCTCATAAACTTATAGAGTTCTATATGATGGTCCAAGCCGCCAAAGCTTCTACTGGTTAAGGCATTTAATTGTACTTCGAATAAATCTCTGTTTATGTTTGGTTCGTTTTCCTTTTGTTTTTAATTTGGCTGAATATTTGCCTTTGAGTCCAATAAATCAAGGCAAAAATGCAAAATTGGTCCTCTAACTATAGCGCAATAGCAAAAATGTCCTGTAATCTCACTTTGCAAAAAAAAATCATGTAACTATAGCAAACTCTCGATTTTGGTCCTGCAAAATACAATGTTTGCAAAGTAGTATTGTTACTATATGAAAATCTCAATTTTGGTACTAATTTCACCGATTTCAGTCACGTGAGCGGCATATGTAGCTCCTAATTTCCGATGGCATTAGGACCAAAATTGTATCTTCATACGATTCTGAGATTATTTTGCAAACCGTGCATTTTGCATGACCAAAATTGAGATGTTTATATAGTTACATGATTTTTTTTTTGCAAAATTTAATTTTTACATAATATTTTTACTACCGCCCTATAGTTACTGAACTAGTTTTGCTCAAGTTGAACTATCTTACTCTTTCAACTATGGGTGTGGACGGGACTCCTAGATTACCAAATCTGAACCGATATTCGAACCAAAAAATATCCGTACCGAAAATATTCGTGGACTTTTTTACTTTCTCGAACTGAACTGTACCGGAAGATTTCATGGTACGGTTCTGAAGATTTTTTAAATATCCATACCGAGAACTGGACTGAACCCAATATCCAAAACTAGAACCGATTTTAAATAATTTTTTATATACACATACATAATATTTTATCTTATTTATATTTTTATATTGAATTAACTACACAATACTTTGAAATTCAATACTGTATAAACATAATGCTAAAACTTATCAAATTGAAAATTTGACATATTTTATTAATATGTCAAATGAATAATTGAATATGAACCAGTAAGAGCTACAATGTATTAATTATTTATCAAAAATTGGTTGCCATAATATTAATTTATTTAAATATACCTAATAAGTTAAATTATAAAGTCATATTTGATTTTTAGAAAATATTTAAATTTGATGATATTTTACTTATTAAGTATTATAATTAAACTCACATTCTAATCAAGAAAAATAATTGAATTAAATCAGTTAAATGATTAGCGAATTACACCTAAATTAGAATAATCCATAATCGTATAATCAACAAATTGAGACTATAAACTTTCATTTCATATTAATTTATTAAAGCTTATTAATTAATTATATTATTTCTAAGTCAAGCGCTCATGACAATAGACAAATATTATATAATATTATTGTATAGGCTACTAAATTTATCATTCAATGAGATACTAAACATTTTTTGTATGTGTTTATTTATGAATAATTTTAAATCTCCATTTCTCCTAACCATTCTGCATCGTCCCGTACTGTCCCATGAGAACCGAATCTCTGTCCCGAACCATCTTGAAATTTCGGGACGGTTCAGGACGGAGATTTTTTTATGATTCAGTTCTGGAGATTAAGTTTTGGGATATCCGAACTTCGGGATGGTTTTGGAGATTTCTAAAGCTCTGAACCGGACTGGACTGTGAACGCCCCTACTTTCAACTAACGTTGAATCCCATGAACTAATTTAGGGGTGTTCATTTGTCAAATCAATTCGAAATTCAATTAGACTCTAATTCGAATTTGAATTTCGAATTAGGATTTTTGAATTTCAAATCAACTCAATTTGAATCAATATTCGATTCGAATAACGGATTGAGGAATTTTTTCCAAAAATCCTAATTCAAGGAGAAATTCGAGTAAATTCGATTCGAATATTGACTCGCATTCGGATTTTAATTCAAATTTGTGTATGATTCGAACTCAATTATAATCCAAAATTAATTTATATATTATATATTTTAAATATAACACAAATATTAATTGCATATCCGAATAGAATTAATATAATTAGTTGATGTATAAACAACATATAATTTCACATAGCTATTATAATAAAAATTGTTGCAGTAGAATTACAACATTGGTCATAACTAGTTTCACAATTCAATCTCATTTCAAAGTCTAAGCACTTTTTGTGTAGTTTTTGAATTATCTGATATGTTTAAACTTAAAAGTACAATATGCTTTTATTTTTAAAAAAAGAACAATATGTTTTTGATTTTAATATATTTCAACCTTAAAAGTACTTTGTCTTTAGTTTTTGTAATATCTTTGAAGTAACAATATAGTTTTGATAATTCATATGATTTGCTTATGCTTTTTTTTTTTATATAGAATTTCTTTGTTAAAAATAAAATTGAAATTTTACTTGCAAAATATAGGTCTTGGATCTGGACAAACATGGGTCTGAAACACAATCATGTCTAGTTTATTGGCAAATTTGGATTTTTGGATTGACTCGAATTCGATTCAAAAATCGACAAATCCTAATTCGATTCGAAATAATTGAAGTAGGATTGAATTTCGAATTGTGGTTTTAAATTTTTCATCCAATTAATTCAATTTGAGGAAGTCGAAAAATTCATAATTTGATTCGATGAACACCTCTATTGTTTCGGCACTAATTAATAGATATTTATACCAAGCCTAAGTGTAGCCCATTTGTGACCATTTTAGTGAACTAGTAAGGCGAACGTGCGTTGCACGTGATCCAAATAATTTTAAGTAATTTTTAATTAAAAATATAAACTTAATTAGTTGCAATTAATATTGAATAAATTATTTTAAATTTATTGTGAATGTTGTTCATGTATTTTTGATCTTAACATAAAACCTACAAGATTAAAATTGAACTTATATATTGAATGAACTATATCTTAAAAGATATTATAATTAAACTAAATAAAATGGGCATTAAGATAACTTAAAATAAATACAACTAAAAAAAGTTATTCTATGAAATCATTTTGTATCAATTATGAGTTTAGTGAAATATAATATAACTTAAAAATTTTACTTAACTAATATAAATTTAAATATATTTAAAACTCTACCATGTGAAAATATTTTATTTTAGTTAAATAAATTTGAATGTGAAAGGTTATAGCATATCTATCTTCATAGGACTTTTGTTTATTAATATTAATGACCAATACTTTGGTTATTATATTGTACTATTATTAAAACTAATCAGTTTGGAGTTACCATAAGAGCACTTAAAATTAACTATTTTATTTGTATATTTTATTTTTATTTTAAAACCATCTTGTTTCTTCTCTCAATTTAGTATATATTCATACCAATAAGAAAAATAAATATGAAAAATAAAACTATAGGTTCACAATGCATAATACTTACTTTTAAATGACTAAATTCATCTAAGGCAGAGTCATCTATATATATTGATAACATATAATTAGA
This sequence comes from Rehmannia glutinosa, assembly GCA_016081115.2. Lineage (NCBI taxonomy): Eukaryota > Viridiplantae > Streptophyta > Magnoliopsida > Lamiales > Orobanchaceae > Rehmannia > Rehmannia glutinosa. The sequence goes on along the minus strand of CM071926.1, from coordinate 17,468,312 downwards.
TTGCTTATCACCAAACCTACTTTTGATTTATAACCAAAGCTTCTATAATTAAATATTTAGTACTATCTATTTTCCATAAATTCACTCATTTTCCCCCTGGAAGTCTAATTATAATATTTTTTATTAATCAAAAATATATTACATTAATACGGTTATTCATGTTGATTAAATTTTAAAGATTATAACATTATGAATTTCTTATATAAATTTTGAGATATATATGTTTGGAAGGGATTTGAGGTCTAATTTAATATAAAATCGGTCAATTTTGTTTGAAATTTCAAAGTATTCAAATAGTTATGATAGGAAAAATAAAGACGACCAATTTTTCAAAAGAATTTGGGATATAAAAAGTCACTCGAACTTATTCAAGTGATATTGTAAATAATAATTAACTAAAGTTAACTTACACCTTTCTTTTTTAGCTTTTTAGCACTTAAGTGGAAAATCAAAATAAGTTCAAGTATATAGGAAAAACGTCTAATCAATTATATGTTTGAAATATATATAACTTTGAAAATACTAAGAGTAGTCATCTTTAATATTAATCAATTCTTACTATGAAGAGACGATATAAATTATTATTTATTTCTTACAAATACACATGAATATAAAAATTTGACAATTATAAGTTTATGAACCATGTAATTTAAACATCCAAATTTTTTCTTATATATATATATATCACGTGAAAAATATAATTAACTCTCAATCTTATTTAAAAGTGAAATTTGTTTCTAGTTAGTACAAATTAAGTTAGGAAAATACTCTAACAGATAAATTAATCCTCTCTATTCTTTTTCTTAAAATTTCACATTAAAAATTAATTTATTTTATTTTAATTTCATTAAATAAAAAATATAGCTATCATATATTTTATTTTAAATTTTATTTTTCATATGATATAAGCATTTATATACTTTTTAATATGTGAACATTTTTTTAACCTTTTTGTATTTATATTATAACACCATTAATTGTATTTTCGTCTATAAAAAAATATGATTATGACATTTTGAGGGCACCATTTGTAAAGCTTTACTCAAAATCTCAACTTGGTGTTCCATTAAATAAGATTTGAAGCCCCCCGAGGCATAGCTCAACCTAAATAATTTGAGTGACGTGTTGTCCGCTTCACTCACCCACAACGTGGGAGGTTTGAGTCCCATCGATATGCGATGTGAAGGAAGATTTCTTATATGGTGACTCATTTAAAACAACTCAGAGGCACTGACATTGAAAGACATCATGTGATTCACCCGCTCTACAAAGCTCTAAGGGTGGGGCAATAGGGGCCCTCAGAGATGAAGTATTTATGACTTTGTGCCTTCCATTAATTCTGATCTACTATAACATAACCAAGCTGGGTGCTATAAAATGTTGGCAAAATTACTTGATTCGTCCCTAGATGAATGTTCTCATTTTTTTTTGGGATATATGTAGTTTTTCACTTTTAAAAAAGTTTTAGTTAACATGACTCACATTGATATTTAACCATAACGTCTACAAGAAAAACTACAATGATCTATCTGGATGGAAATTGGAAGGATTTGAACTATGAATTTCAAGTCCATAATAACAAATCCATTGAGATTATTTGGATGGGTCATTTTATAATGAGTTTCAAATCCTTGAAGCTATTCTTGGATTTATTTTGGTGAATTTTAAATCCTTCGTATTTGGAGTAATTTGAAATCCTTTCCTAAATACTCTCTCCAAATCCAAACCCTCTCATCCATGCAACCTAAAGATACATAAAATCTCATCTCGTAATTCTATACCTCTAAATAAATTCATATATTTGAAGTCCATATTTCTGGGGTAATACCAGCAGTTCATGTTTTAAACAAACTGATAGAATCTGACGCCATAATTTTATTAATTTTCATTCAAAGCGATGTTATAACATTCCTTATTTAAGTGTTGGAACATTTTACTGTATGTTCAGTTAAGTTAATCAGTATTATAATACCCAATTAAAGCATACACATCGAAGATAGAAATAACACTCAATTATAAATCGCACACATCGGATATAGAAATAACACTCAATCATAAAGCGCACACATCGGGGATAGAAATAACACAGAGATTTTGGCTTAATTGCAGAAAATATCCTGTAACTTGTGGTAAATTGCATTTTCGGACTTTTATTATTGGGTTTGCAAAATATGTCATGTATGTTTATTAAGTTTTGCAAAATATGCTCTGTAAGTTTATAACGTTCTGCAAAATTGGTCCTACAAGTTTTATACCGAAGCAATTGGTGTCCCATAAGTCTTGAGTTGATGCAAAATTGGTCTAGCGGAATAATTGCATATTTTCACAATACCAATTATACCCTTATTCATACATATGGCTGATTTGACTAAGTGTCTTGCGTAAAATGGTATCAGAGCCCAGGTTTATAAAGAACTTTTGGTAATATTTATTAGATTTATGTAATTAATAATTGGCGAGGAGAATTTCTCCGAGAATATGGATCCGGACCGATGTCCGAGATGTACCACTTTACAGACATATCGTCAAATATTGACGATGTATGCACAAAGAACACCTTGACCAGGTTTCATATTGGGAATACCAACATGAAGAAAAAGAAACGGCGGGAGCCGACGGGAAAACCTTAAGAATGCAAAATGCGGCGAGAATATTATATGCGATTCGGATGCTTAACCGGTACACATATGTTCACTTGATGAACCTTCACGAAAGGTTCATGAAAATTCCCACCGAACAATGATTCATGATGGAGTACCTGAGTGGAACGAGAATCTTCCCAGACAAATCTAAGTTCTCCGAAGATCTTAGAGAAGTCGAGGAAGGCGGTGCGAGAATTATGGCAACCGCCATATTCATCTACCCGCCTGAAGTTCATCGGATCAAGAACCGGATGGAGACGATGGTGAAATATCGAAGGAAACTCTTGAACTCCTTCATGATATTGAAACGAGTCAAGAATGCGGAGGGATGGACCAAGTTCTTCCTGAGGAAAGAAGCGTATAGATTTTGGAACAGATTACCTATTTACACCAAAAAAGGAAACCAACCGAAGTTATACGAAAGATGACGATGAGGAGAAGCTCATTGCTCTAATCAAAGGAAAATCCATCAAAAATTTAAAAGATGGATATGGAAAAGATGAATATTAAAGATCTACATGACCTGGCGAGAATCCTTGGCGGAATTGGGTATAGTAGATTTAAAGGCGAAACGCAGTGATGGATCGAAGCTTTGGTTACCTATGACCCACAAGGTAAGAGCAATTCCACCACCACGCCACGATTAATCCTAACGTCGAAGAAAGTATGGGTTCGAATCATGGAGCTCGGGGCGAGAAATGCCACACGCTGGGATTTCACGGTAGGGAGTGATCCACTTTCCGAGACGGAGGTCGAAACCCACTTGCGGGAACTGAGACAACCTCTTTGGAAGGCCGAATGTTTATCAGATGCCTTATGGAAGATCACACCTCGACCCAATACATCCATATGGGTTGATGTTAAATCTGGATATCCCAATACATTTCTATCGTAATGTTATATGTTGAATATAAGGCCGAGTATTTCGCCGCCTATATTGGTTCAGTCTTAGGAATATGTCTTTGCAAAGCGGATGTTTTTCTAAAGAAATTGGAGAAGATTTACCAGCTATTGCAGGAAGAGATTTCTCTAAGAGGATTCTTATCCTTAATAAAGGAATTAAACATGCAGAAATCATGATCGGAGGCGCAGGCGGTACCCCATGGTACAAAGTAAAAATGCCACCAATCTATTTCCATGATACGGGTGCATATGTTTTGCTAGGAAACAACTTCCTACAAACATTCAAGCGATTTACACAGGAGAACGAGACAAGAAGACTTATTTTCACAACCTTATGTGATCATAAGATCATTGTCAGAGAGGCTGAAGAAGCATTTTACAGAAAAATGCCTATTAATTTTCGCAGCAAGCGTGGTGATGAAGCCAAACTCCGAAATCCAAAAATGGCGGATCGAAGGAAATTTGGTGAAGCTTTATTATCCTATAGACAATTCGGTTCTCGAAAGGATAAGAAGCTTTGGGATAATAACTTGTATTCATTCAGAGTGCAAGGAGAAGAAACGAGTTACTCCGAGATTATTCTTTGAATTGATGGTGAGCTAATGGAGAATCCACAGTGGCGTAACCATTGAAGAACAAATATCACTCGAGGATATCAAGAAGAAAAATCCAAAGGAATTATAATGAAGATCCTTTGGCATGGTGGGACAAGAATGAGCTCAAAGCATCCTTAAAGGTTAAACCCGGAAAGGAGTACGAGTTCGTGAGATTCAAACCAATCCTTATGAACCAGGAGGATCGGGAGGATATGCAGAAAATACTTAAGGAACATCTTGACCTTAAGTTGATTTCACCAGGAGTTTCTCCATACGTGATCCGAGGATTCTTAGTCGAAAACCATGGAGAAATCAAAAGAGAAAGCGAAGACTTGTTATTAATTACAAGTGGATTAATAACATTTTGGAATTCGATGGATACTATAACCCAAGTAGAGAACATCTGGTTAATGCATCAAAGGTGCCAAGATATTCTCAAAGTTCGATTGCAAGTCCGGATTCTACCGTTAAGATGGAGGAAGAAAGTAAGAAGTTCTGACTTTCTCACACCATAGGGACACTATATTTGGAGCGTGATGCCTATGGGATTGGCTAACGCACCCCAAATATATCAAAGAAAAATGGATAATCTCTTCAAAGATTATTTTAGTTTCATGTTCGTATATATTGATGACATACTTATCGCATCAAAGAACATGAAGGAGCATCTCAAACATTTGGAGATATTTTGGATGTTTGTCACAAAGAAGGATTAGTGCTTTCGAGAGAAGAAGGCGGTGATCGAAACAAGACAGATTGAATTCCTCGGAATTGAAATCGATGAATCTAGAATTATTCTGAGAATCATATTGTGGAAAGATACGAGGATTTCGGATACCAAAGACAAGAAGCGACTTGAGTTTTCTTGGAGTTGTTAATTTTTTAAGGATGTTCATTAACAATCGGCATATTACGGGGAATGTGTTTAGCCCATTGCTTAAAAAAGATGCAATATTCAAATGCGAAGAAGAACATCAAGAAGAATTAAGCAACTTAAAGAAGTTTGTAAAAAGCTTCCGAAACTTGCGATTCCCAAGACGAGGACAATCGTTCTTTACGGATGCGTGATGATTGGTGGGCGGTTCTTACTAAGGTCACACCAAATAAGGAAGTGCCATGCGATATTGCGGTTTTATTCACACCTAGTGAAGCAAACATATGGCATATCAACGAGAAAAAATTCTTTGCGATCGAAAAGGCTTTTAAAAAATGGCCTCTATTTTCTTGGCTAAAAGTTTACTTTAAAAATTGATAATTCAATTGTCAAGGCTTTTACGAAAAACAAAATTGAATCAAAACCGAGAAAAGGCTCGATTACTTAGATGGCAAGCTGAATGTCAATATTATGATTATGATATTGTCATTATAAAATCTCATGAAAATATTCTTGCGATTTCTTGACACGAGATGGAAGGGCGCATTCTTGGCGAGGTCCTTAAACGAGTAAGACATCTCGGGGAAAACCTGGAGAGTCTAGAACAAGATTTTGGGGCGTTATGGCTCAATGTAGAAGATTCTTTGGGCGACTTCAACGGTGACGACAAATTCGTTTCTAGTCAAATATGAGCATGCCCGGTTCGCTCAAGGACAATTGTTCTTAAGCTGCTGCAGGAAGGCCTCTCTTCCCGATCCGCATCTCCTACGGTGCAAAAAGGGGCCGAGAGAGTACGGGGCTCTAACCCGGAGGTTGTGGATTCAAGTACCATAATCACAAGTGTTGCGAGATGATGCATCCCCCGGTGTACAAATCAGAACGAATGTTGAAGCTCGGTATCACAACCCGAGTCTTCAAGTCAACCCAAAGACACCTGCAGGGTAAAAGAGGAGAGTTGAATCTTAGGCCACGAGACAGGCAAATCTAAGGTTCAAATGACGAGATTAAGATTTCTCCTATGCGGGTATATCGGCGGCAATGGGAGAAACTAGTTACAAGACAAGGTATTAACCGGAAAAAGCGGTGGTTGATATCTCGGGCAAGTATCCGAGTTTGGATGAAACCAGAAGTCATCCAAATGAAGTACATGAATGGTATACTTTTGGAGCTTTAGCTTCAATTTATACCGTGTCACCAAGATTCCCGAGAAATTTCAAAATTACCGAAATGGATTGGGGAAGCGATTTACGAGACTTGGGACAATAATCCACACTTGGCAGAGGAGATATTTTGGAACCTGTATTTTATCGGTGCGGCTCTGAACCAGGCGAAGAAGAAAGCTTTAATGAAGCATTTCATTTCATCAAGCTAAGAAGACCGGATGGAAATGTTTTAAAATACATTAAGCGGCTTCAGGAAGAAGTACCGATGTTAGTAGGAGCAATTTACGAAGATGAAGCTTCTACACGGCGAGCATGGGGTCTTTGGGTTTGTCTAACGAGAAATGGATAAAGTCAAATATCCGTTTAAGTTTTTCCAGTCGTAGAAACGGATCTTTCTTCATCAATTCAATGACTGGATCAACAACGGGGTTTGCGGAGGAGCTTTTCGAGACGCAAGAGAAGAATTCTCTGGGAGAACAAGATTCGGCAAGCAAAACTTACCGAAATGCAGTAACATGGCGCATATTGGCCGTTGGATCGGCCGGATCTGTCAAGCATGCCCCGAACAGAAGGAACCCGAGTTTGGGAAAAGATTCGACCCAAACCCGGCCAACAAGATCATGCGAAAGGAAAGGATAAGGGCCCACTCACAAGACGCGTTATCCTCGGGGACCACGTAAACCAAATTTTAAAAGATTCCCCGACAAACATCACATGGGCTGAGTCACGAGGAGAAAAAAAAAGAAAACCAAGTGGCGAGGCAATAATGTGGGGATATGACATAAGCGGTGATGTCATATATATCGGCAAGATTTGAAGTCCATCTTTGAAGTCCTGACTTACCTCTATAAAATGCGAGTTTGAAGGAAGATGGGGACATTGAACATTTTCCTTAGTTTTCTTATAATAAAATCTGAGTGAAAAATTTGTAATATTTTGAGTGTTTTAGTTTTAAGTTTTATGTATTTGGTGAAAGCCTCATCTATGAGAGGCTAAACCAAAGATTCTCCTCCCAAAGGAGATTACTAATGTAATAAATATTTCAATAAGTTCTTAATAAAAATGGGCTTTTTGCTTCAACATGTCTTCATAATGTTCCATTAATTCATCCCGTTTAAGAATTACTTATACGCTGGAGTAGGAAACGCGAACCAAGGTTGTCTTTGAGCATCGCCGAAGGAGTCGGATAACTTGCGGATCATCTTCCCCGAGGTGAGGTTGAGCAGTGAGGAGTTGTTTGTCAAAAGATCTCGGGGGCATTAATTTTTCCGATTGTGGTGGTGTTGCGAGCCATTTAACCGTCTTGTTTCGGTCAAAAAAGGTATGAATTTTAAGGGATTTATTAATTTTACGGAAGCATGTTGGGCCCGATATGGTCGTGATGGACTATATCTGTTTTATCAAAACCTTTAGTCCGAAATCGAATTTATTTAGAATTATGAAGTATTTACTGAAGTATGTCCTATCAAGTTTATAGGTCGAAAACGACACGATCCAATTAAAACCTGCGAATAGGACCGGATCTAAGTAGGTGTAACAATGCCCGAGCGAATAGGTTTGAGAAAATGTAAATCTTCATAATCTATGAAATTTGAGTTTATTGAAAATAGCTATGGTATGAAAGGATTGAAATTGCTAATTCTCGAAAGTTATAGGCTATAATTGCTACCTTTGGAAAGATAATGGACCAAAACGATATTTGGCTATAAGG